>JARJLU010013856.1:0-12129 GCA_030272975.1 Sparidentex hasta
ACAGCTTTCTGCTAAAAGTCTTTTCATAAAAAGAACAAAGAAGTTTATGTTCATTTCTCGTGATACTGAATGAATTTCTGCAAGTCCGCAAACAGTTTTTGGGGGCATGTGTGAGATTATGTGCCGTATAAATCTACCAGATGTGCAGAATAAATCTGCCTTGTGGTATTTTGCTGAAATACCCCTTTAGGGATTTCCATGCGTCTCCTCTGGTGATATGCAATATGTTCAGCCACCTGTCCAGTGATGGGACCGGACAGACCGGCTGATGCCTCCCAGCAGCATTTCAGTTTCATTACAATTTAATGTGTCAGTCGGAGTTTTCAGGAGAAACTTTTCTGTCCTCAGCAGAGCGACGTGGTCACGAATCCTAAAACCCAGAAATCGCTCGACCAACTTTTAATTAGAATCTGTGTGCTGGTGTGAGGCGAGTGAGTGCTGCAGGTCAGACTGTGAATATACACACAGCTGAAAACAAGAAAGAGGAACAAAAAATGAGACTTTTTGTTGTTTTTGTATTTATTAGACCGCTCACTTCAACATGAGAACAGAAGCCAGACGACAAACACAAAACCTCCAAGATGTTTCAGAACAGTCGGTCTTTGTCTTGTTTTTACAGAAAGTGTTTCAGTTTCACAAAGTGTTGTTCTAATTTTAATTTACTGATGATAATCACTTCCTAAATCAGCCTTGAATCCTGTTTCAGAAGCAAAACGCACACGGACAGGCAGGAACATCCGTCCTGTCCAAGACGAGGCCGAAGCGTTTAACAGACGGAAGCTCCAGTGCAGAAGTTAAACTAAACTAAACCTTTAGTCCTTCTACAAGAAAAAGGAAAAAGGACGACATCCGCTTTCATCCATCGAGCGATTCAGCGATCAGCAGCTCCCGACTCTTCTTCTCGACACACAGCGAGCAGCGACAGCCTCGTTTTGGATTTTCAGTGGGTTCATGAACGCAGCGTCCACATTCTCCAGCTCCTCCCACTAACATCAACATCTTCAGAGTCATTAACCAGTTATATCAGAACCGCTTCAGTACCAGTTGGTGCACGAGATCATGAAGCACATGTTGTCCACCCTCCTGTCTCCCATCATGCACTGGGGCAGCTCTCCAGGGGAGTCTGTGGAGTCAGACACAGAGTTTTGAAATGATGATGTGAGCGCTGACATTTAGAGTTCAGTGACTTTCGTTTCTAGGATGAGAAGCGATGAAGACGACTCCTCTGAAACGTAACAGGTGAGCAGTCGGAGGTTTGAAATCATACAACTCTCTCTGTAAAACCGTCTGAGTCGAATGTAGATCTTCGTTGGGTTTAAAATGAGTACAAGAAGTTTTCTTGCATATGAAAGTTAAACACGTTTAACGAGTCTCTAAGTTTAATATCTCAACGTCAGCTCACCTGCTGGTTTCATCTCAAGGGATGTGATGTTCAAACATCTCACATCAAATCTTAAAATGAAAATTAAATGATAAATGAAAAGTATAATATTTTCCTCTGACATTCAGTATGTAAGTATGATATACTCAGTTACTTTCTCCCACTGTATCTGAGTATATACCTTCAGAAGCAGAACCTCCAGAAGCAGCTGGTCCTGAGCCGTCCGGACCGGCAGACACTTCCTGTTTCTCTTCTTCTCTCTCCTTCGTCTCGTGGCTCTGCTCTCCTCCCATCGTCAGTCACACCTGAGACAACACACACAGATATTAATACACATGTTAATAGTTTAAATAGATCATATTACATCATATACAACGAGTATTGTTGTTCTGATGGTTGAGTCTGTTGACAGAAGGAGGATGATACAGAATAATGAGTCTCTTCCTCGTTAACGTTGTCGCCGGCTGTGAGACGTCACGCTGTCAGAGAGGACGACACAGAGAGTCAGTCTGAACCTTCACCGGTGGACAAAGTCCAAATGAAGAGAAGTCAAGAGGCAGACGGTCAGCACAAATCTCCCCGACTCATCAGAGAGGATGAAGATAGAGAGAGTGTGATACAGAGAGGAAGAAGACGAGAGAGACAGAGGACGGCAGAGACGGTGGACGCTCCTGTTATCTGCCCGGACGTCTCTAATCCACTATGATCCGTCCAGAACAGCCAATCCAATCAAACACAACTCGATCAGACGCGACTGATGGGATCATCTTACTCTGATAACCACTTTACACCATCGCTCTGCGAGCTGTGAAAGCTCTTTCCCGGTCGATTCTAATGCATGCTGGGAAATTACACAAGACTCTCAGGACTCGAAAAACAGAAACACAAAGAGGGAGACGGGCTTTCTGCACGACCTGCGTGTCATTTCTTATTTTCTGCATAATAATATGTCAGAAAATGAAGACAGATTTCTAAATAATGTGGAATCGTCACAGACACAGAACTGTGTGGTTAAAGGAACAGTTCACTCGAAAAATTAAAATCAACATTTCCTCCCTGCAGGCTGATGGACAGACAGTAATCAAGCTTCTGACAACATGATTTATAATCAGAACAATGCAGAATATCGATCGTTAATCTGCCGTTTTGGGGTGAACTGCTCCTTTAAGCTAGAAACGAACTGCTTCCAGTCTGTTGTGCTGGAGTCACGAGCTGGTGGGCTGCTGGGACCGGTTCTGAAACAAACAGGAACAAAACGCTGCTGAATATTTTCTCAGTCCCCAGACTGGTTTTATTCACAGCACAGGGACAAATGGAGAACCAGGAGAAGCAACAGCAAACAATAATAATAATAATAATAATAACAATAATAATATTGGGCAGCAGTAATAAAAACAGGGTGCATGTTTTTCAGAATGAGATATTAACCGCCTGAAATGATGTTACAGCTTTGTGTCGCTGGCAGAACCGCACAACAATAACTTGTGACAATTTTCACATAAAAGTTTATTACGGGCCAGAACCTTTACTCCGGACTGGAATATAACATCAGAGGGGAGCTTCTGCTGGACGCACATAAAAGTTTAACCACAGCTGAGTGCAGCAGCCAGTAAAATACAGAGGATGAAGTCAGAACCGTTGGAACTGTGCAGAAGAATTTATATAACAGCTACAAATACTGAAATCTGAGGAGCTGCTCTGATTCTTCGTCCTCTCGTACTGAACCTGTTTCACTGGTACCGAGCGGTTCAGATGTAACAGGCAGGTAAAAAACCCAGTGAGCCACACTCGCTTCATTCATGAACCTCAGAGAGTCTCAATTAGCATTCAGCGCCGTCGCCTCCCCTCCCGCCATCACAGCCGAGCTAAATATAGCTCCCCGCTCTTTCTCCCAGAAATCCTTTTGTTTTGACTTCTTACCTCTGCTGCTGCTAACTGCTAACTGCTAACTGCTGCTGCTGCTAACTGCTGCTGCTAATTGCTGCTGCCCTCTTCGGTTGTGACTCTCAGTGTGCAGCTGCAGGCTCATTTCAGCTGTTCTATTATTCATCTCTTCTTTTTTTTGTTTTCTTATATCCACATTTAAACAGTAACTTAGTTACTAGTTACTTTGCAGACTGAGCTGCATCAGATGTTTTCTGATTCCATTAATGAGACAAATCCTGAGTATGATCCAATAATCGTTCAGGACGAAAAATCAGTCGATCTACAGTTCATGCTAACATGTTCACAAAGTCAATGCTAACTTCATCTTAGCTTTACACGTGAGCATGCTAACGCGGGTATTTGTTCTTTCTGTCCTCGTCTTTGTGTTTGTCTGTCTTCCTGTAGATTGTTTGTGTAACATTGAGAACAACTTAAAAGTAAATCTGTATTTCTGTGTATCAACGAGCTGTTCTCTGAGGAAAATAAGGTCCCAGAACACTGTGAAGCTAGAAAGGTGGCGGGGTCCGCCACATGTAAACTCAAACTCAACATAAACAAAGATAAAAGGACTTAAAGGAGACATATTCTGCCTGATGTGTTTAAGTCATGTATTTTAAGTTTGTATTGGATAGAACGGCTTTACATGTTTTAATATTCTCTACTCCTGCTCTGATTGGTCAGCTCACACACACCTGAGCCAACACTGCTGACAGGCAAAGACACTGTTGTTGGGTCAGTAAATCTGATTCTGATACAGGTGAGTCTTCATGATATAATGCATCTTATTCCATGATGATTTGTTTCAGGGTCAGAACCGAAATAATACTGTTGATGTAACCTGCTGGTCTCATCTGGACCTCAGTCTGTGTCACACTGGTTTAATCCGCCCTGTGTTTGTCTGACAGTCCGACATGTTGACACCAGCGAGGCTCCTCCCACAGAGACCCAGTGTGTGTGTGTGCGTGTGCGTGTGTATGTGTGTGTGTGTGTGTGAACATAGATTAATGTGGGCCCACCTAGTCGACCCCCTCGTATCCAGCAGACTCGTCCGTCTCTGTCGGCCGCCGGTTCCGATTAGCTCGCGGTGTTTCCAGGCAGTTTCTCTCCGACGTGTCCGCGGAGCGGCTGACTGCGATGATCGTGTACGGAGGAGAGGAGGCATCACTCTGAGAAATGTAGACTTCAATATTATGGGACGCAGCAATGGCTAATTACACTGAGCTAACATACAGTTTGAAGCACTCTAGTATTTATATTTTGTGCTGCTTCATATTTCCACTCTACAACATTTTGAAGACAAAAATATTGAACTTCACTCCACTACTGTTTTTCAATAACGTTACTGACTTGTAATGGTTCATATTGTTGCAGCATCCAAGCTTATTTTATTCCAATAATCAGAAAAAATACTGAATATCAGAGCCAATAATCGATCAGGTTAATAATCAGTCGTATGCAGTAGGTTTTAAACACACAGGTATGTCAGTTATCCTCCTCAAGCCTGAACTATTCTGCCCTACAAAAACACACACACACACACACACACACACACACACACACACACACACACACACACACACACACACTTTCAATTACCTGTTTAGAGACAAAAATGTAAATGTGTTAATGACAATAAACTCAATGTTATAATTGTTGTTTTTCAAATTGCAAAAAAAGTTGATGGAGAATTAAAAGAACAAATGTTGTTTGTTACGTTTTGACAAAAAAATCAGTTATGGTTATTACTCTGTGTATGTGTGTGTGTGTGTGTGTGCGTGTGTGTGTGTTAAGATTGTAAGTAGGCCCACAATAAGACATAACATGAAGGAATTAACCCAGTCAACCTGAAAAGTTAAAAAACATTTCTGTTAACTGGCTCTCTGCCTTTACCTCATCACAAATATGCTCATATTTTATATCTCATTTGGTGGAAAACAAGGTTTTTACGATGGTTGGCTAAGACAGTATTTGCTACACAATTAGCCTGATTTAATGTCATCCAGTGTGGGAAAAAGCAGATGTTGAATGTCAGCGAACAGAAACAGGCAGGAGTGAAACCTCTCGCTCCTCAGACTATCTTTGTCTCCTCCTCCGCTCTGGTTCGTCCCCGCCCCCCCGCCCTGGACCTGCTGCAGTGACGTCACACAGGTGGCGAGCTAATGGAAGTGTCAACAAACAAGACGTCACGCGGAACGGCCGACGGGATTGGCTCCCAGTGCCGATCCCGGTGCTGCATGAGGAGAGAGGAGGAGGCGAGCCGCGCGGGCTGTTGCTATGCAGATTAGAGGGGAGGGAGGTTTGTTATTGTGAGTCCGCCTCCTGAACATCTGCACACATCTGGATGGGAGGCAGCGAGGGAACATGTGATGGAGGCAGATCTGAGGAGACACAGACACACAATGTGACAACATGTTGTAATGTAAATATAAAACAAACAGGCTGCAGACTGAACACGTTCATATTCTGACCACTAACCAGATCATGTTTCTATATGAATAACTTTATTATCATTATTGTTCCAGCACTCTTACATCCCTGAGACACATTCCTTGTTGGTGTAAAATCCTTCTTGGTAATAAATCTATTTCTGATTTCTGATTCTGATTCTCATGTTTCATATATTCTTCACACCATACCGGATTTTGTATCAATCTATGTCTCAGGAATTTCCTTCAGGACTAATAAAGTTCGACCTAATCACATCTTATCTAATGTATGTTTGTACTGTAAATATTTACACATTACCTTCCTTACAGACACTGTACAGACACATTTTGCATATCTTTTAGATATTTTTTTTATATCATAAATGTCTATTTTATTGTTATTATTTTTTTTTTCTTTCTGCCACCATAACATCAGACTACAGATCAGCTTCTGTCCTCAGGCAGAAGGAAAACACAGTGTTCTATATTAGTTTATTGTGAAATACACAACTGCTTCCACATGTCGAGGATTAATAATAGTTCAAATGGAAAATTAAATGCTGATGCTGAGCAATAATTTGTAAAGATTTACAGGTTTACATTTATAGTCAATATGAAGAAATTAAAATTCAAACAATAGAATAAGGGTTTGGATTTCTTCTTTCTAAAGACACATTTATCTTCACAGCTTTAATGAATTTTCTGCACGATTGATGATATAAAACAGATTAAACAACTGAATGAGCAAATTTTTTGTCTCAACTGTTTTTCTATTTATAATATTCTGATATGAGATTTTATTGAAAATAATTGATCATATTATTATATTATCATATTTATCAGTATCATGTTGTTGTCAGACAGACGGAACATGTTCAGTGCTCATATCAACGAAGTCTCTAAGTTTATGCAAAACATCCTGAAATAGAAACTCTGGATTAAAGTAACACATGTTTGTCCAGTCCACATAAATTCATTTGAATCTTTATTTTAATCAGCATTAACAGGATCAGCTGTGTGCAGCATCTTTTCTCTCTCAGCACATTGTTTTTGTCACGCACGTTACGTCATACGTCACCACGTTAACCCCAAAGCGGAAGTGAACACGTGGGGTTGAAGGGACTCACCACGCCTGTTGTGTGGCTGTGAACGTTTCTCAGGTAATGAAATCATTATTCTTTAAAATTACAAATCATTTAGAGACGAACGTTAAAGTGTCTGAAGTCGCAGCTGTCTGTCGACAGACGTTAGCCGTTCTGACGCGTTCTGTCTGATCAACGTTCAACTTCTGAGAACTAACCGTTAGCTAACGTTAGCTGCCCTGCTAACCTCCATGGCCCTGCGGACCCGTCACAGCTGTTCAGCTCGTTAATTATCACACTAACTAACTCACTGTCCGCTCTGATAGACAGCAGCTCATCACCGCTAACAAAGCTCCGTGTTTTTTAAACGCTTGTTGCTTTTCCAGGATCAGAAGTTAACCTCCTCCTCCTCCATCATGGCCGTGAGAGCATCGTTTGAGAAAAACAACGAGATCGGCTGCTTCGCCAAACTGACCAACACATATTGCCTGGTGGCGATCGGCGGCTCAGAGAACTTCTACAGGTGAAACTTTACCTTCTCAACATATTTATTACATTATTCTGATTAAGCTCAGGCAGCTGCATCTGCTTGAATCAGCTGGCCTGTGTAGCATGGAGGCTAAATTAGCTTCTCCCTGAGCCTCGCTGGCCGATGTCACCTGAGTGCAACGTCTGTGAGAGACTTTATGTAAGATGAGGTGTGTCAGCTGAATAACAAATTTTATAGTTGATGACAAAGCACTCGCATACCTGAGATTATACAGAAAAAACGTGTCACCAGCTAACTGAACCTGATCTCAGCTGTCAGGTTTTGGACATTTCCCAAAAACCAGTGTGGAGTTCAATATGAGGTTAGATTAAATCACAGTAGACTGCAGATTAATGTAAAAAGGTGTTTCCTTACACTTTGTTGACGTGTAAAACATGCCAAACACAGTCGAGATGTTGATACATGTGTGGAGGGATTGTTAAAATGTAAGAATTATCACAGAAATGTGCAATTCTGTGCTCCATGCTTCAGTGCTGTACCAAACCTCATTTAAAAATCGAGCAAATTAAAGGTTCCTTCCTCATAGACAAGTGTGCGGACCAGCACCAACATAACTGAACACATTCTAAGAATCACAGCGACCCGTTTTATAATTCGGCATGGTGATGATCCAACATGCAGACAGAATCTCAGTGTTTTGATCTGACTCGTGCTGCACAGAACCACCATGAGCAGTTTACTGCACAGCTGCAACAAACGTTACGCTGCTTCTATAAATTCAGAATTTTTTTTGGACCCAGAAAGAACAGCTGGTCCAGTTGATCAGTGATTGTTTTCCATTCAGAGCTGAAATAAGTGACATCATGTTGTTGTCTGTGTGGCTGCAGTGTGTTTGAAGGGGAATTATCAGAAACCATCCCAGTGGTCCACGCCTCCATAGCAGGCTGTCGCATCATCGGGAGGATGTGTGTGGGTGAGTAAAGCTTTGGAACACACACACACACACGCACACACACACTCTCTCACTCTCCTCAGGTCTGTTTGTTCCAGTTTCTGGAGATGTTTCCTGCAGAGAGATCCTCCACAACAACTCTTTCTTTTCATTTATTGTTTGAATGTGACCTCTGTTCTTGATTTCACTCAATTTTTCCATCAACACAACAAGCTGCATAGAAACAAAAGCTAAATCTTTTGAGTTTACTCAGTTACTGACATAACATAACTGACATGACATAATTTATCCTGATTACAGCCGTATCACTGCTCTGATGTCTCCTCTATCTGTGCTGTCTTCAGGTAACCGTCACGGCATGTTGGTGCCCAGCAACACAACAGACCAGGAGCTGCAGCACATCAGAAACTGCCTGCCAGACGCAGTGAGGATCCAGAGAGTGGAGGAGAGGTTGTCTGCTCTGGGGAACGTCATCGCCTGCAACGACTACGTAGCGCTGGTCCACCCCGACCTCGACAGGGTGAGACACACACACACACCTTTAATGTGTGACGGTCACTGCAATGTCCTAATGTCCTGTAATGACTCTTTACAACAGTTAATGTCTGTATGTGTAAATAAAAGATTAGGTTAAGTGCATCAGTGTCAAACTAGACAGCAGCAAATATGTTGTTTGATTAAAGTCTCTCTGTGAATGCCACAGAAGTTGTGTAGAACAAAACAAGCCTTGATTTTTAAAAAAAGGAAAAAAAAAAAAAGGGAAGGATCTCCATGTTTATGTCCTTCACCATCACGTTCATTCAAACGTCTGATGGACTGACAGCATCCTGAACCTCCATCGATTCTCCAGAGCAGCACAGGATTATTATTTTAGGTCACAGCACTGTTGTGAGTGAAATGTACAGACATTATATATGATTCAATATGAATCGCCTCCAAAAGTCTCAGTTTCCACCAGTTTAGATTAAAACACGATGTTCGATTTTTTAAGTTTAAAAGGGTTCAGCAGTGTTTTCAGACGTTATGTTGGAGCTGTAAAACTGCAGGAGGTTCTGGATCGGAGGTGTAAATGTAGGAAATATATGCATTTTAATGATGTCACCTCTGTTATTAATGTGACTGAGCCATGAAGAGTGTGAATCATATAACTATAGTTCATATGCAGTTGTATTAAAAAGAAATGAGCAGTATCATGCAGATTACATCACTCATGACAGAAACTGCTTTTCTATTCATAACACTCGCTCTCCCTCCACCAGGAGACGGAGGAGATCCTCGCAGACACCCTGAAGGTGGAAGTTTTCCGACAGACGGTAGCAGAACAGGTCCTGGTCGGCTCCTACTGTGCATTCAGCAACCAGGGAGGCCTCGTCCACCCGAAGACCTCGATAGAAGACCAGGACGAGCTGTCGTCTCTGCTTCAGGTTCCTCTAGTGGTGAGTGGTGAGAGGGAGAGAAGTTCGACCTGACGTGACGAGATAAAAGTTTTCACAAGTTAACTCACTCACAGAAAGTTGAGAGAGAGGAGAGTCCTTAACCATGAAACAGAAGTTTTCACACAACTATTCCTTCAAACAAGAAAGATTTAAGTGTTCTTAAATGACAGTCGGACTGACTTCCTGTTCAGGCCGGCACAGTGAACCGGGGCAGCGAGGTGATCGCGGCCGGGATGGTCGTCAACGACTGGTGTGCGTTCTGCGGCCTGGACACCACCAGCACCGAGCTGTCGGTCATCGAGAGCGTCTTCAGACTGAGTGACGCAGCGCAGCCCTCCGCCATCGCCACCAGCATGAGGGACTCGCTGATCGACAGGTGAGCAGCGCACACACACACACACGCACACATTTTTTTTTCTCTGGTTATGTAGATTTCACACATCTGCTGATCATTATTCACTGTCACAGCCAACTAGCGAGCTGTAAACAACCAGGCAACTTAATGAGCTGAAATCTGAGAGTTAATCTGTAACAACCAGATCCTGTTTGACCCAAATCCTTCAGTTATTACACACAGAGATGATCGTAACACTGAACAGACTGACTCATTAATACTTGTTGATCACACAGCTCCACACACACGCACACACACGCACACACACACACACACACACACACACACACACAGGCTGCCATCTGTTCATTTTGTAACGATTCTATTTAAATAACTGTTTAAATCATTCTTCAGTGTTACTTCACACTGACTTCCTGTTGTTGCTTCTTCATGTTAACTTGATCTGGAGTTCTGATTGGAGACATGTTGTTTCCTAAAAAGTCCAAATGGATCCAGTTTGTCTGCACGTACAATGTTTCACTGTGAGGTTTAGTAAAGTTTATAGTCCTCGTTAAAGGACCAGCGCGACATTTTGGGCAACATGTCTAACTACAGTCTGTATACACACTAATAACTCCCAAGTTTCTGCAGTATACATGAAATACAAGCAATATTTTAGTGTAAAATTAGATTAGAATCAGATTGATTTGTCAGTGGTTTAGTTTCCCTCCTGCCATCAGCTCTGGTGCATCTTTGTGTCTCTGTGTGTTCCTGGTTTCCCAGCAGCTGTAACATATTGATTTTGAATAACAGTCCGTCTCTCATTTTCCTCTGAGTTACAGGAAGATTAAACCATTAACTGTAGATTTCCTGTGATTCTGACCGTCTCCTCTCATGTTTCCCATCAGCATGGCGTAAACCACCTGCACACCTTCCTGCCGATCACCTGGTCTCACACATGAACCCAACAAGCTGCTGGACCTCGTTTCTCAACTCAAACACCTCCTTCCACACAGAACAATTCACTTTCACACTTGCAGCCGTGTGACCAACATCATTTTGTACCTTTCTAACATTTGGTTTCACCTGTCCTCTGGTTACTGCAGTCATTTTTACAATCAGCTCTGTAAGGAGACGATCCGGCAGGTTTAGCTGAGTATCCACCACCTCGTCTCTCATGTTGCCTGGGCCTGGAGCAGATCACTGGTAGAGTTTGGGGATCGGCTGAGAAATGAAATTTAGAAATAAAGCTGTCTGAGAATTAGAACAAGTTGAGGAATGTGATGTTTCAGCCTTTGTGGCACTAATGTGAATATTTGTATTCAAACAGGTAGAAATAATAACATCGACCATCTTCTCCCAGTTTGGAGACCAACAGTGAGCAGAGCTGCGCTAAAAGGAATCAAAAATCAAATTTATTTCTGTGCCTGTATCGTTTAAAAAGTCACCGTAGATAAAACACGTGTCTAAACTCTTTTAGTAGGAGTTTGATGTCATTTTCAGCCGTGGTGGGGAAACTGTCGACCGCCTGACAGCAGCACTTCTCTGATGGTTTGCAGACTGTTGAGGCGACTCTGATGCTTGAAGGATGAAACCTGTTGCTTTTGAAACTGTAAGAGACAAACAGTCGACATTAATCTAAAGTAAGGACGTCTCATATCGCAGCGTCCAGGAACTGACAGTGTACAACATGCAGTCTGATGAATACACAGTGTGATTTCAGTGTCACTGCTCTGGTGTGTAACGTTCATACTGAACAGAATGAGATTCAGATTTAAGCGATTCAGACTGAGAAGTTTCTTCTTCAGTCTCTCTGTAACAAATGGAAGCTTGCTAGTGAACTACAAACATGGAGGATATTTCTTAACAAGCGTTGCGTCTCATCTGTCTTGTAAAATAAAATAAATTACCCTCTTTTTTTATCTGTTGGATGTTTTTCTTTGGAGTGTTCTGAAGAGATCCGGGTTGAAAACTGAATCATGTTTTTGTTTTTTAGTATCACGTGTTTCTTTACACTCATTATACATTTCAGACTTTTTACTTCATTACATTTATTTGGCGGCTAGTTTCTTTTCAGATTTTGCTTAAATAAAGATGATAAA
>JARJLU010013860.1:0-51760 GCA_030272975.1 Sparidentex hasta
TGATCCAGTTTGTTTCCTCCAGCACAGTAACAGAGTTCAGGCTCTGACATGGACTCAGAGTATCAGAGTAAAAAGTCTCCCTCTGAAGGACATTTGTGCTCAAAGCTAACTGAAGCTCACGTCATATTAATAGAATTTAAAGACTATTAAAGTTAAAGGTAGAATCAGTAGGATTTGTCCCAGCTGTTCCTGAACGCACCACAAAGACAGTTGATTGTTGAGTCTCATTCCCAGGACGTCAAATAGACACATGTTGGGTTGGTAAAGCGTCCCGAGCAGCAACAAAGAGAGAAAATCAGAAACTCTCTGCAGATACGAGACACTAACACATTCCAGCCTCCCTCTCTGTCTGTTTACGGCTTCTTACGGCTTTTACGTCTTTGTCTGGTCTCGCTGAGTCTGCCAGGCGTGATGAGCTCTGATTGGTCGACGTCAGTCTGCTGCTGTAACGAACTGAAGTAACGAGTCTGCTTTGGAAATGTGAGAAGGAGGAAGGTCAGATGTAAAGAGACGAAGCCAGAAGCTGTCAGGAAAATATCTACTCAAGTACAGATCTGAAAAATGAGTAAAGCAAAGTTACGGATGAAAGATTTGAGGTCGAACAGGAAGCTGCAGGCTGCAGGTGGAAGCCTCAGCAGACCGTCAGGAGCTCCATGAAGCAACAAACAAATAAAAATCCTGCATTCAGAATCTCCACAGCAGGAAGATGCTGCACCTCACTCGTTACACAGACTGAGCTGATGTCAGGGTTCGTTTCATTCGGGTCGCATGTGACGAGAACCGAAACACAGGAAGGTCGAAGAGCGCGTGACTCAGTGACAGTCTGATAAAATCGTTTACAACCAAAATACATTTGGTTCAGAGGAAGACGGCCTGCCAGGCAACAATCCAGAAAGAGGGTTTGGGTCGGAAACACCAGCAGGGAAGGAACCAGGAGGAACAAACACGGCGTGGCACAACGAACTCGCAGCTCACAGACCGGAAACTCATCTGGGTGGAGGTGACTGTCACAAAGGCAGGAAGTGGAGCTCTGAACAAGACGAGCGTTCATTAACGTGTAATGTCGTGAAAATGACCCGATAAGACCCGATGAGAGAAACACTTCACCTCCAGCCAAACTTTCGATTCCAGGAACGACTTTTTTCGTTTTGCTTCCATCTGCATCACCAAGAAGATCGTTCAAATGTTCCCGCTGAGTTACGATTCTGTCTCCAGGCGTCAATACGGCCTGGACGTCATCGTCTGTCCATCTGTGATGTGTACTGTAAATCCTGGCACAATAGACAAATTAAAACTGGTTTGTGGCTGCAGTTTTTCTTTTAAATGCTGACTGTGAAATTAAGGCCACAAGCGCTCCAGAAATGTTCAGTGCTGCAAAAACCCCGACCCAAAATACCGAAACCAGAAAATAGCCTCCTGCAGCTCCCCTGGAAAGAGGACGAGAACAGACAACCATTCAAGTCCAAATCTCTCCAGTACGACACGTCTCCAGAGCAGCAAGTCCTTCAACCAGGAGTTCAATTTGGTCCCTTGGAAACGAGTTCTTCCAAAAGTTCCTGCTGCGCAAACAAGCTCGCAGGATTATTAACAAGTTACTTCTTGCTCAAATAAATAAAATAAATGATCAAGAGCACAGAACACAGAACAACAGAGTTCTGGGACTGACACAGTCTCACAGCAAGAGACACAATGGAGAGCTGACCCAGAAGCACAGATGTTTCAGTGTTACAGTTCTGTTTGGTTCTGCTCCAGCAGCTGGAACGGATCTCTCAGTCAGTGGACCACACACACACACACACACACACACACACACACACACACACACCTCACTCTGCAGAGAAACAGCACTACATGAGGACCGAGCGACGGATCGGGCCGGTGTTCGGCAGTAAATCTTTAAACATCGGGACAGTTTTAGTCAAAGTCAAAGTCAAAGTTGGCTTTATTGTCAATGCTGCAATATGTGCAAGACATACAGAGAATTGAAATTCTGTTTCTCTCTATCCATACAATGAGTTTAAGGAAAAGTAGAAGTAAGAATGAAAAATAAAGATTTTAAATATTTTAAATATTTTAAATATATACAGGTGACATCAGGGAATAGAGATTGTAGCAAAAATGTACAGTATAAACATCAGGGTATAGTGTATTAACATCAGGGTATAGTGTATTGGCAAAATTTACAGTATGAACAGTTTTGTCTTATGAGGCAGTTTTAAATTTTGTTTTGAAACATAAAAGTTTCAACACTAGGGTAATCATTTTTAAGGAGCGCCCAGAGCGATGACGCAAGGAGGAGTTGAACAGTGCCAGCACCGCACGTCTTCGTTGGTGGTATGTGATGTGTTCTGCTCTGTATGAGGTAGAGCATCACTCACCTACTCATCTGTCTAATAAAACCATCTGTGACCTGGAGAGGAGCAGCGGTTGCCGCAGTAACGGAGAGGCGGGATCCAAAAACAAGCGGCGTCCGAGGGGCCGGCGTGACGTCTGAAGAGTTCCCTCTGGCAGCGCTGAGAAATGTGGTGACGGGTTTTTTATTTATTTTTTCAGTTGGCTGAGCTACCTGAGACTCCCCGTCGCCATGGCAACCACTTTTGTTTTACTCTCGGATAAATAGACATGATTTGTGTTTACTGATAGACACTCATTGCTGAGAAGAGAATCTGGGTGATTTGTTTGCCTTCACGTCCTCCTTGAAACTTTCACTCTCTGCACTCACACTGAATCACCACTCTCGTATCGGATCAAGCCGTCTGGAGTCACTCGGTGGTGAAAACTGTCCACACACCCAAAAGAGACTCACGTCTTCCGGTGAGTAAGAGGGCCACCAACAGGATGTCACGGTGATCCAGCATGTACGTAAACCAGAACTTCCTGGTGCGAGCTCTGAAGAACTTAAATATCTTCGACCAGACTTGATGGGAATTTCCCAAAGATTGTTGAAATATAAAAGCCTAAACATCTCAATTACTTTCAAAACACTCATGAAAAGTCCAGACTTCTGTCATCAGACGCAGTTTGATTCAGTTGCACAGAAAACGCTTAAATACAATTTTGTCAGCAGTAGTGTCTCACAGTTTTAGCCGGCTGCTTCTGCCTCAGCGACTGCTCGATGACTTGAATTATATTTAGTCTGTAATAACTTCACAGTTATGTTATGGATGACGTCGGTGTCTCCTCTCACTGGACCTGACGCACCAGATGAGCTGACTTCATACTCCACATCTCGACTCTCTAAATGTCAAAATAAACGTCTTCTTCTCGTTGTTCTTCTCTCTCCTGGCACTGTCACTCTCACATCGGTCTACCATGGAGAAGAATCACAGACCTGATGATGCCACAGATTTAACAGCTGTGTTTTAATGGTCACAGTTTACAGACCTGATGATGCCACAGATTTAACAGCTGTGTTTTAATGGTCACAGTTTACAGCTGCTGCTCACATTCATACTGTAAAAAAAAACCCTAAAAAAACTCAGTTTCCGGGCCGGTAAAAGCCTTTGAGTAAACATCAGGAGAAACACCTGCTGATGTCACTGAAAGGTTTGTGTACGCACATGGAAAGATTTGTATTTATATAAAGGTGAACTCAAGAGAATAAAAAGTCTGACATCATCTCCAAAATAAACAGCAGGCAAGTGGAGCCTCACGTAAATAAAACAGAGGTGATGTGAGTATTCACCATTCGTCTGCACTTGACCTCACTGCGTAATTACAGATAGCGTGTGTTTGAGCCTTTATAGCTGCCGTGCATGCAGAGTGTGTGTGTGTGTGTGTGTGTGTGTGTGTGTGTGTGTGTGTGTGTGTGTGTGTGTGTGTGTGTGTGTGTGTGGGGGGGGAGTGTGTGTTTACCAGACATTGTGTGATCAGTGAAGTCTGACCCGTACGAGTGACATGAAGGAAATGAACCGTTAGACGAGGAGGATAAAGTACTTTTTTCTTTTCTTTTTAACAGAAGAGGTTTACCCAGCGAGCGAGCGTGGGAGGATCTGATGTGCTGAGGACGACTGAAGTCAGAGTTTAAAAAAACACCAGTGTGTGAGGTAACATCAGGTAGTAGGAGAGGTGGTAGAGAGTATGGAGGCCCGAAAAGGAACAAAAAAATAAATAAATAACATGAATTTTGTTGTTGTTGTTTGTCAGATCCACAAAAAAAAAAGTCACGTGAATTAAGGAAGAAAATCATTTCAGAGAGTAATTTGAAAATAAATGAGAGGAATTATAAAAAAAAAAGAAGATAAAATGATTAGTCAGTTAATTTGCCCAAATTGTGTCAAATAGTCATTTAAGCATTTTATCAATCAAAAATACATTTTATAGAGAATATGTTGCTTTTCTCTGTTTTATATTGTTATAGATTAAATAGTATTTAGTTCTGGATATTTTACAGTTTAAAGAAATTGTGACTACATGTTCGATAATAAGAAATAAGAAAATGACCAGCTCGGCATTAAAATGAAGGAAAAAAATTATCTCAGAATAAGTCTCAGGGAAACAAAAGAAATACTGATACGTAACAAAATGCATTAATTTGTGTCTGTGTGTTTGTGTGTTTGTGTGTCATGGGTTATCAACCAAAATGATAAAAAAAAAAATCACAAAACCTGCTGCCTGACAGCCGATAATCTAACTTTTAATTTGCGTCTGCTTTGTGTTTTTTTTTTCAGCAGCCCTCTCCATGACCTGTGTGGGTGGAATACTTGGTAGACTTACCCTGTAGTAAAAATGGTGACAACGAAGGGATGACATCGCTGTGTGGTCATCCGTGGTTTACACCTGCGGTTGGCTCTTTCCTGACAGCCAGCTCATCCTCCATTTAGGCCGGCGAACGGGGGGAAAACCGGAGCGTCTCACAGTGAAGATTCAGGAGAGCAGACGGTTGCTGCCTGGTTTTGTTTTCACTTGCTGTCTGATTCACACAACCACTGAAAAAAGCCATTGTAACCCTCTTGACCATGACAAAGGCAACCAACTGAATCACAAACCAGAGCGGAGGGGGGAGTGTTTCTGCTCCAGTAGCTGGAACAGAGGAGGTGGAGGTGGTGGAACGGAGCCTCCGTCCTCCCCAACGTGACGACCCTGGACCACACATCAGGTCCAGTCGTTCAAGAACCGACGCGTGCCGACTGCTTACCCTAACCGACCCCAAAACATCTGCACATTCATAGAGCAAATCAGGTTTCATGTCATGGATTAGACGACACCGCACACAGTGACATGGAGGTCACAGCTGGCGTGTTATCCCATCGTTCTTTTTTCCTCTGTAAGATGCATGTGTGCTACTGTTGATCTGACTGGCTGATTGTTCGTCTTATCACCTGCCAAGAATCTTTTGAAAGTGCAACATGAACATCTGTTCCAAATGTGCTGGCCATCCAACAGTACCCAGCGTTGTTTCAGCCTGGCTGGTTCACTGAATGGGAGCCAGTATGTCAACCTTTAATAGACTTCACCGGTCAGCATGAATGGAGTTTCAGTTTGAGACTTTGTGAAAGTTAAAGTCTGGCATGCCAAGACTGTGGCCTCTGTATGAAAAAACCTTTCAGTTTGTTTTCACTTTTCAGAGGAAAGATTACCGGGCGGCACCTGCTAGATGCTTTTTATTTCCTAAGCTGATGCTTGACAGCAGGCCAGAAAACAGAGAGCAGTGTGACTTTATGCTGGAAGCCTGCCTCATGTCTTAAATAATCCACTTCAGGAAGGTTGTTACTCTCTCTGTCATGATGTAAAATGCACCTATGTATGTCTTTCCAAGTCTTTCAATACGCTTTAAGTGAGAAAACATGGGCGTACCCTGCATGGAAACCTTCCATTCCACTGGAAAAGCACTTTAACTGGAAATGTGTCCACTGACTTGCCACCACAGCTCATCTCATGGGCCTCATCAACAAATGGGGTGCTGCAGAAATCCCATCGGCTCAAGTCTATTTCTGTCTGTACACATCATAAAAATAGATAAGTGCAGGCATCAGTCACCTTCCTGTCGCCAGAGGGGCCAGCCATCTTTACAGGCGAAGTCAAGCTTTGTAATAACGCTGGCGCCAAACCAAACACAACTCGCTGTGTTGCATTCTGCTCGTCAAACAAGAAAAAGCACCAGTTCATGTTTTCTTTACTTCCTTCCAGAACAGAGGACAGCAAGAGAAGAGATCTGCGGCTTCAGGTCGTCTGCAGAGAGACTTAAATTGGCAAACTGTGACACCGAGCTCGTCCAAATATTTAAACAAGATTACACTTTATCACAGGAAAGTTAATGAGGTTACTGAGTAAATGGTGTGCACTGATTGTACTCGTAAGTCAAAGTGAATCAGAGTCATGAGTTTGATGATGACTACAGTTCTTACCAGGAAAGAAATATGACCCGGCCTTAAAACACCTGTTTTTTGAATGGAGTTTGGTTTAACAGTGCCGAAACTCAACAGACTGCCAGGATGTTTTTCTATATTTTTTAGCGACTCAGTTCTGTTCCATGCTGCGCTTGTAGTAAACTGTTGCGTAATAACCATAAACCTGCTTCCCCACAGCAGTGTAATTTGTTTGCAGTAAAGTTTGGAATTGCACAGACCATAAAAACACCAAATAATGTGTCGTAATGACAGAAAAACTGCTGACTGACAAGATCTCACTCAGTAAGGCCTTCGTTTGGGTCACACTGTCATTTCCATCATTCATTTGATTTTTTCTTTATAGTGATATTTCTTTTTACGACACATATCGATGTGTGTTATAAGCCAGCGCCCTCTTGTGGCTGTAGTGATCATTACCAAACATTGGCTATATATTGGCAATTGTATGTTATCTCAATAAACACCTAAAAAGGTTGTTTTTCTATTTTTGACATGCTGTTAGTGGATCCGTTCGACTTCTGAATGCAAAACCTATTTCAACCAATACTCGATCTATTGGGTGATTTCCACACATTTTTGTGCAACAGGGGCAGAATCATTGAGTTTAATAATAAGCTGTACTGTCTAAAATGACATCAGAGCACTGAAACTTTAAACTTCACTTAGAAATTTCTCCTCACTACAGTACAAACTCAAGGTTTAAGAATGATACCCGGTGATTTTAACTTAGATGACACATCCAAGCAAACAAGACTTAATACAACTTTGAACCTGTCCCAGCCAATCTTTCTTTATTCCCATAAAAGTGATCTTTTTTCCCCAGAACAACATCATTATTAAAATTGTGTTAACAGTGAGTCTCTTATCAGCAGACCACAGGCAGCGATCGGCCTAAATAAGGATGTGAATCAGCCGTGACAAGACACTGCCACAAACTGTGTTTACACATAAACTCAAACTTGACCCGTCCCGTGTGAATCATGTTCAAAAGAGGTCAAACAGCAACACTGAGTTTAGTGGACAGAGTTTTTTTGTTGTTTTTTTTTTATTCTTGGTATTCACAAACGGCGCAAAAACAATATTCAATAGTTGCATGTGATCATCTGTTCCTGCAAAAAAAAAAAAGACTGAGATAATAAAGATGAATCACTCGGACACAAATCACAACGACGGGAATATAATACGATTAAATAATACAAAAATAAAATCAACAAGTTTAAAATTTCACACTAAATAAATACAACTGTGATGGATAATCGAACCTTCAGTTCAGTGTTGACAATCAAAGACGACTAACTCGATATTTTACAGACACTGAACATTAATAATATCAATCTCGGTGCTTCTTGTTAAGAAGACGAGCATCTTATTGTTGCCTTTGAGTGGCGGCGGTAGGGTGGGTCTTCATCTTCAGCAGCTCTGGGATTGGTCGGCCGCTGTCCTGGTAGAAGTCCAATCCTGTGACCCATTCAACATCTCTGACTCGTGACTGATGGAACCACATGTGATCTTCGACCCACTGAGCCTCCGGTTGTGAACTCTGCCGATGTAACACAAAAATAGGTGACGCAATGTTCCAAAAAGTCGCCACTGGTGCAGGCGTAAACGTGTGACGTGATGTGAAGCAGGAAGTTGGGCATGAACAGTGCAGCGGGTCAGATTTGTCTTCAAAATTAGAGCTTTAAATTGCACCCCACTGGAGTTTAGAACTGGGTTCTTAACGGGGGGCTTTTAATTTGAAAGTAGTGGCAGTTAGTAGCTTGCTGCTACAACAACAAGCAGACAGTGACGACAGCTACACGTGTTCAACGAGGTAATCAAAGGAAAAAAGTAAATGTTCGCCTATACGCAGACGACACTGTGGTCTACTGTGATTAATTAGTCCATTTTATTTATGCCTCCCCTGCAGTTCGGTCGGCTTTTAGTTAAATTGTCAAGTTATCTGTCTGTTTTAAATGTATTTATGCTGAATATTTCCAACTTTGTTGTGGTTTAGCGCCCGAGTCAACACCGGAGATTTCATCTTGACTCGCCGCGTATTCTCCGACTCTGAAACGGTCCGTGGTGCAGCTGATAGAAACACCAGCTTCAACCAGAACGGCCACCATCAGGCAATAACGTGGCCATGACGGGTCTGGTACAAACTGGGGGTTAGCACCTTACATAACAATTACTATGCACACACTTAATCTATAAATTGATCACTCTAGTGAGTCGATGAGTCTCTGTGTTTGCTGTGATAAAGATCCAGTCTCAGGTAGACACTCGTAAGCAACCACCATTTTTTACTTCAGTAATATCTCTCAAGCTTGTGTTGGCCACAGACCTTCTTTCAGACATTTAACCAAGACGGGGAACTGAAAGTGTAACAATGACTTTTTTCCTTCTTTTACAACTCACTCCTGCAGCACTCCTTTATTTAAAGGATGTTTAATGGAGAAAAAAAAATCAGAATATCTATTTTCATTACATTTTACTTCCCCTCAACCGTGTGTCAGTAAATGGGAATGTTATCACAGACCAGCCAGCATGGAGAGCTGCCAGTAGGGAGTCAGTTTCAAGATGTTTGGCGTGTGTTGCCAGAGGAGGATGACTGTGTGTGTCAGGATGGGTAAATGCTGTCATTGCAATATCTTACCTTGCAGCTTTCTGTGTTGCTGGCTCTGTGAGGCAGCAGGAAGGAGACGGTCTGAAGCTCCCCCGGGCAGGCGCTCGCTGGTACGACTGAGTCTTTGCAGCTGGTCAACACCACAAAGTAATGTGTGGGGATGGGGATGTTTGTGCCAGACACAAATCTGTAATCACAGAAAGGCAAAAGGAAAGAAAACACATCGTTCATCCTCAAATGTCACTGCAAGTACAACAAATGTGGTTGTTGAACGTGAGTGTGAAACCATGGATGCTACTGCTGTCCTTGTTAAACCTGCTGCAGAGATTCCCACTTTTCACTTTCACCCTTCCTGTATGAGATGAGGACTGTGACGTCAACCTGTTCACCTGTTCTTTGCTCTGGACAGTGACCAGTCTGCAGAGGCAGCCATGTTGCAGTGCCAACACTTCAAACTTCCAAAGAAGTCCTCCAGGTAAGGACTTTCCCAAACAAAACCCGCCATAACTCACTGTCAACGGAGCCAAGGGAGAATTGCTTATTTATGGCACCAAAACCATTTGTATTTGATACGTGGCAGCAAAAACAATAAAGATAACTTTCATGTGAAATTCCAGAGAAAGAGACACGCAGTGAACCAAGCCGGTGCTGCCAATACTTGATAAACGCCAAGGGCAACCACACAACACAACAAAGGCTGGTGAGAATTTAGCTATTTTGTGTTCCCGGATGAGATTTCGCCTTAATGGTTTTCCCTTCCCTGTGATTCATGAACGTACCTCCTTCAAGCGACATGTGGGGTCCCTGAACACAGGCGAGAGAAAACAACAAGGAGGATAAACTCTCAGTCCGTATGTACTGTATTTCCATTACTTTAGTTGAATGAACACTTGACATGAAGTCGTCCTGTTTCAGTCGCTGTGGTGTGTCAGTGTTGATGCCTCCTGAGTTTTTTAGTATAGCGGGTCGTCTTGTAATCGGAAGGTTGCTGGTTCCAATCCTGGCTCCTCCTAGCTGCATCATGAAGTGTCCAGATTGCTCCTGATGTGCAGTTTGGCACCTTGCATGGCAGCCATGACTCTGGTTACTCTGAGCGGTTACATCTCGTGCACATCATCACTTCACTGACTATTTTTGACGCCGTCCCCCAGACCCGGACCTCTCTGGATCGGGAACAACAACCTTTAAATTACCAATCTTCACAGTTGGAACAGGCGGACTCTCGCTTGTTCGATCTTCCCACAGGCGATTGATGATTCACATGTCTCATACGCAGGACTGAGGCGACTGCTAAGTGAAGCAGCGCTACAGATACCGACTCTAATGTGAACTGACAGCACAGAAAACAAAACATGATGTGCACTGAATCACAGTGTAAGCTAGAAATGAATGATGTTGTTCCAGACCACAGACAGAGTCGAGATAAGGTCAGCAGCTGAAAGAGCTGCTGACCTTATCTTGTCTCGACTCTGCTTATTTCAAGCAGCAATAATATGCCACTTCTCATTATCTCTTTGTGTGGAACAGAAAAAAAAAAAAAAAAAACAGCTGTCACAACATTCCTATTGTTGAATTCTGTTATCCTGTCAGCGACACACTGGAGTCCTTCCAACCACACGATGGCTGTATGGGCGAAAAAACAACACGCAGTGTCTCGAGACAGTTTCAGTGACCACAAGTCTTTGTTTGTTCAATCCTCCCAACATCCTGCACGCTGGACTTATGTGAAATTCTGAGTAAAGGTTGATATTTTGTTCTTAGTGATGGGAAGAGTTGTTCAAGGGGATTCCTGCGGCGTGAAAGTGTTGAAATGCTTGACGCAGGATGTGCTGTTTCAAGCGATGTTTCCATGTGAAGAGATTCTGGACGCAGCTGTGTTATAGTGTTTTATCTCACGATGACGGATACTGAGACAAAGAATCATCAAAAAGTAACATCACTTGATGTTTGAACCATGTGGATGAAGTAAAACCTCTACAAGGAAATGAAACTTACTGCTGGATCTGCTCCGGCGAGTCGTACCGGCCGTCATAGTTGTAATCAAACACCGGACCTGTCACGACGTTCACTCCGTTGTAGATGGAGGCGTATTTCTTTAATAGGGAGCTGTGGAAGTAGTCCCAGATCTCTGAAAGAGGAGAAACGATTCAATTAAAGCAACAAAGGAAAGTTCAGCAGTGAGGTTTTTGCTGTGAACCAATGACTCACTCTTAAACTCGGGGTACATCGGCACGACGTTGCTCATCAGCAGAGCGTCGAACTGTTCGTCCACCGTCGAGTTCAGATCTGCAAGAAAGCACATTTTGGACAAACCTCACTGATTATGACACATCTACAAGACACATCACTAAACTGTCTTCAAGAGATTTTCTGTTTCGAGCTCAGAGGCAACACTTCCAAACATCTGTGTCACGTCAGGATATTTTCTGCTTTTTTTATGATGACCGTAAGCGGCTATTTTCTTCAGGCAAACCAAAACAGATATTTGACACCAAACTGTGGACAATCCCCTATTCAGCTGCAATGAATAGGCTGTTTTCACCAAAAATGAATCACAATGTCCCTGAATAAGATTTACCAAATGACAACAAAGACAGATGTCACTGTTCCAACACTGTGCAGCTGTGAGCACAATGGGATGCTCCATCAAAAGTGACTGAGCTGGAAAAACACCCCCACTTCTTGAAATCAGTGGCGACGTGGACGTCAGTTCTGGAGAAGAGGAGGTCACTTTCACTCCTCATGGTGCAGATGGCATCAGGAAGTGAAAGTGTGTTTTCCAGGGAGGGGAACACACACACACACACACACACACACACACACACACACACACACACACACTTTCAATTCATAACTTTGTGAGTCAAGATTTACTGTTCATTTCAGCTTAACCAAAAACCTCAACTTGACCACACCAGTATTTTTCTGCACGCTGCAGCAGCAGCAGCAGAAACACTGTGTGTGATGCTGGATAACACACGAGGACTCATAAACCCTCGGCAGCACTCAGAATCAGGGAAGGACTGATTGCCAGGAGTGATATTCAGAAACGTCCTGCCCACAGCGTTTCATCTGATCGGAAACACAATATGAGTCCACAAAGTAACTAAAGATATCAGATAAATGTAGCAGAGAGGCAGAAACAGGAAATACTCAACAAAAGTACTCTTAAAATTGTAGCTGATCAAAATTTTGATACTATTCTCTTTTTTTTTTTTTTTTACTGCAAATGAAGATCGGCTGCAGATATCAGCCGGTCGATCGACACAAAAACGGTCGACTCCGACTCTGAATGTGTCGTCGGACGTGTGGGAAATCGTTTTCTTGGAGCACGTTCAACATTTGTCAAAGTTTCCAAACATCTAACAGTTCATTCTGTAGAAAACACGGTGACACGATTCCACAGAGAGGAGAGAGTATAGAGGAAAAGATGAGGGGAAGTGAAAAGGAAAGAAATTCAAGAAGAGCACAGTAAGAGATGACGGAGAATCATCGTCATTATACAAACGCGTCTGTTGAAGTTCAGTGGAACTGAAGCGTGTGGAAGCCCCGAGTCAGGAGGAAGCTGTGACAGTGTCTTGGTGAAAAGAAGCCAAAACACAAGACAGAGGCTGTTTTGTCAGGGGAAGTGAGTGCAGCAGGTCGAGAGATGCTCACATCCTTTAAACACTTGTGCCATTTTTTCACAAATGGAGTGCCGCCGAGTTGCTTTTCCATCGGCAGCGTCCGTCTCCTCGTCAGATCCATTCTGAACTCACATCTGTGCAGGAAACCAGTGAGACTCGGAGTCGCGTTGCTGAAAACACAACGTTTCCTGTGAGGCTGCTTCACAATAAAAGCTTTTTAATGACTAAATAACATCAGGGTTTTATTGTGAAGAAGTAATAGTAAGTTAAATGCATGATTACGGGGGGATCCTTTATAGCACTGTGAGGATGGAGACAAGCGCATTATTGGTTCAAGACACATCTGGTGCAGCCAGCTGTGACGGAGGAAGTGCGGAGGATTTAAATATCTATACATGTGTGATTGTGAGACTCTGGGTGGTGTGTTTGGGTGTCAGCTCTGTGTCAGGTGATGATGCGTACTGGGTGGGAACAGGAAGGTGTGCGTCAGGTTCCCAGCACTCTCATACTGGTCACATCTGGGCGTCTTGGTAGACGGGACTCTGACATCAGCTCTTAAACAGTCCGGCGTCACCGGCGGCAGCGGGTCCAAGTTCGTCTACAGGAAGGAGAAAATCATTTCACATCAGAATCAGACCTCAGATCAGTTGAACTCTTAAGTCATTAAAAAGAAAAAAATGTGATTGTACATAATTAACGTTCTGATCACAATGTCTGATCGAGACTGTGAGAAAACTAAAGTGTAGCCAGACGCCAGGCGAGTGAGTAAGAAGAACGATTATTCATCTCTTGTTTTAATCACAACTGGTTCTTTGAATATTACAGTTTTAATATGTGCGGTTGCCGACACCCTGAAGCCACCATTTGGATAAAATCTATTGTTTTTTAATTGATCAGGCCACAAACATCCGTGTGTGGGCAGCTTCTAACTGTCTCTTTCACAACAGCATCGACACATTTATTATTCCACAAAAGATTTTGGGAGTTCGTGTGAAGCTGTCTGTTCTCTGCGCAGCCCGAGGTAATGGCCTGATTTATGAGAAGCACAAATGATCCGAGAGTCAGACAGAATGTGATTATTTTGTTTGGGCTTCGTGTGTTGGGCAGCGTGCAGGAGCTCTGATGTTTGAATGAATGTTTGATGATGTTGTTCTGACGTCTGATAAATATACATGATTTTAAACACTTACAGGCTGGTCGATGGTGAAGGAGCTCCACAGAGGCATCAGGGCGTCGTGGCTGTAGCCCATGATGTATCCCTCCTGGTGGAGGACGCAGTACGTCTGCTCGGGCTGCAGCACCCGAGGGCGACCGAACAGCAGGTGCTTCTTCTCTGCAGCCGACACTGAGAGAGGAAGAAGAAGAAGAAGAAGAAGAAGAAGAAGAAGAAGAAGAAGAAGAAGAAGAAGAAGAAGAAGAAGAAGAAGAAGAAGAAGAAGAGCATCATTACCATCCAGCACAACAAATGCTGCAGTGACGTCGTTACAAAGTCGATCCTCACCTTCCTCCGCTGTCAGATTCAGTCGGCTGTTCATCACATTAACGTTCTAAAGAGAAAGAAAAATATGCTGTTAAAGGAGATCAGTGAAAGTTCAAGTTGTGATTTTGTTTGGTTGTTTTTTACCCAACACTGACAAGTTTGTCCCTGCCCAGCTTCCATCCCTCATGATCAATATGAAGAAGCCCTGACCTCGGCACTCTTTTTCCGTGGAAATATTTCAAATAGTCGAGCTGAGAAAACAAGTGGAAGTACTTGAAAGTGGGACGAAGCGGAGGGATGATCTCCATCATCCTTTCCTGAGAGAGAACGGGGGGAAAACCGAGATGGAGAAAGACGTCCCAATAAATAGTTTTTCCTGTTACGTCAGCGTGCATCAGCTCAGGCTTACTGTGATTCCTTGGTGGGTGAGATAGGAAACAGACCTGTGACCTCTGACACGTTGTCTGAATAAATAACCTCCAGTAAGTCAAAGGAGATTTTCTTTATTGTACAGACAAAAGTCAGTTATCTTCTGCAGTAACAGCCTCCACCTCTCGGATGCTGACCGCTGGCTGGCAGGTTTGATCCCAGTCAGCCACAAGAGTCTGAGCACTGATCCTGTGATCAGCGAGGCTGTTTTCTCTGGTTAAAGAGAGAAGTTCAGCTAAAACATCTGATCAGATTCAGCCAGTTTTAGCTTCACTCCTTTGACTGCGTGTCTGATCACACTTATGAAACTGTGAAGGTCAGGACACTACGGGCCGGAGGGTGAACATGCTGCAGGGTTCAGGTGTCAGCTGAGTCACTATCACCAGCTGGTTTACAGCAACATATCTCAGTGTCTCACTAGTTGTTCTGTGGAACATCTGCCACAACATCTGTCTGTTCCCACCAACCCATCTCATGGCAGGAATCTCACAGACATGGAGGAGATTATCCCATCAGGTGGTCCCACGCTGTGTTGTCTCCACAGGGTTCCACAGAAAGTGACACAGAGAAAGCAGAAACAGACCTGTTGGACGTTGTGCCGTCACCAGCCATGGCTGTGATAAACGAAACCAGATCTGAAGGAAGTGGGTCGTCTCCAGATGTGTTGCTGGGGACAGAGGTGGGTGTTTTTGATGAAACCTTGAGACGTTTTCTTCCATGTTTCATGTCGACAAAATGCCAAATTTTAAGCCAATCCATGATGTTTTTCCAGAACAATGTAATGATCTAAACCATCAACCTTTCCTGCAGAACCAGAGTGTGTTGGACTCCTTCACAGACTTGAAGTTACTGTTCACCTTTTAACTAATCAGATCATGATTGTGCTTAATCTTCCTAAAAAAATGAATCATATCCAGCCATCGTTTTCCAGTGAACGCTGTCTTTCCTGAGCATCACCCACACAGCAGTCATCATGTGCTGATGATGCAGAACAGCAGCAGCCTCAGTCTGCACCGACCACATCAGCAGAGTGTTCTGTGAACTGATTTATAGACAAGCAGCGCAGGAAAGTGTTTATCTCTACTGGGATTCTGCAGAAGCATCCAGAAGCAGCTGCAGTCTGTAACATCCTGGCAGGAATAAATCTGCCGCAGCGTCCGTCTGATTATCAGAGCATGTGGTGGTTTTTCACACGTGTGCAGCAGAATTTGACCTGCAACAGCTGTTTACTTATTATCATTATTGTTATTATTCTAATTATTATCATATAGGATTATTTACTCGTGGACGAGCATTTTCTTTCTCAACCAGCTGTGCGAGACAACTTTGCAGACTGTTTGCATCATCAGAGCCACAGAAATTTTCACTGTTAAGTAAATTATCTTAATAGAAATCAGATAAACATAAGAGAACGTTGTATGTATGTATGTGACGTTCACTTTCACCCGAGTCGTACGTGAACGTATCTCTGAATGTGGCCCTGGAGAAACATGCTATTGTGTTGCGTATTAAAAGTTGGAGGATGCTGCATTTCTGAAGCGTTGCTCACACTCGGGACTCGAAGCCGAGGCTGTCTTGACCCTCGTTGCCCCAACGTTTCCTCAACGTCACGCAGATGGAATTCCAAATGACGAGAGTATCTGCGCGCTCTCACGGCTCCGCAGCTGATGGAGACTTCCGCTGACCGCGTCGCAACCAAGTGATTTTTGGAGTTCATCATTGTGAAACTCGCTCCATGTCATTGTTTTGGATAACGAATGTGCACAACATCAGATTTCAGGATGAGCTCAGAGTCTGTGTGTGTGCAGCCAGAGCCTCTAATCTGACCAGAGAGAACAGACTGGCGCTAACTGTGTCCCTCTGTTCCAGGAAACGAAAGCAATGACCTCACATTTGTCCAGTCAGCTGGAGAGAGCAGCCGTGAATCACTGCCAAGAAAACTCGTATATGAGAGATTAACTTCAAATAGATTAGAATCAGAATCAGAATCAGAGGAAGTTTCTGTTGGAAGATGCATCATGCCAGTATCTTTTTATAATCCCCTCCGAGTTAAATATAAATACAGAACTAAAACGAGACGCGCTCTCACACTGAGGCTGCTCAGGTTGGCTGCTTTTTTCTTGGCTGGAAATTCTAACTGTGCAGTTTTTACTTTCTGTCTCGTCACTCGACCAAAGCGGAGGAAAAGTGGTGGCAGGAATCCCTGAGAACCAGCCGCAAAACCACATGAAGGGAAATGGAAAAGAAATGCATTTCTTTCCTTTCACCAGCCTTTAAAGTTTGTCCCAGTGGCACGAGCGCGATGAACAGCAGCTACTGTGCTCAGACGACGCCTCGGAAAATCTTTTTCTCTCTGTCTTTCTGTTTTTAAGGTCATGCAGAATGTGTCTTTCAAGCAGAACAAACAAGAATCTGAAGGGGCCTAAACAGAGCACAGATTCAGGCTGAGTCAGTTTGGATGCAGTCTGCACTGAGTCAGGGACAGAACCAGAACCAGAACCAGCAGGCTGTGTCGTCCCCCTCCTCTCTTCAGCCTTCTTAAAGGGGGCGTCGTCCCTCCCTGACTGGCTCTGAGGGGAAATCCTCAAGCTGCTATTGATCACTGATTAGCATCCGGCCTCCACACCCACTGCAGCAGGTGGACTCAATCTACCGCAGTGAATCTGAATCTAGAGGTTTTGGGGGTTTTTTTGACATTCAGCTCAAGAGATCGCAAAGTGTTGATCATCAGAGCTGCTGCAAACTAACGCTGGGAAGATCTTCACCACGTGTTGTGTTCGTGTCACATCCAGGGAAACACAGAGTTCAGTCAGATGATCGTCTGCCTTCACTTTCTGTGTGACTTTACTGCATACAGCAATATCCTGCTGGAAAAAACCAGCACAAACCAGCACCGAGACACAACAACATGTCACACAAACCCCGGGCGATTAATGAAAAAGAAACATCTAATCTCTGTGATCTGATCCTGTTCGACGTCTGTTTCTCTTCTCAGATGTTCTCAGAAGCATATTTCAGTTTCCTCTTTATCCGTAAAAACATTTAGTTTGTTCCCAGCCGTCCGTCTTACTGTCAGACTGCCAAACAAATCCAAGCGCCATCCCGACTGGTACAGAACATTCTGGATGTTGTATGTAGACAACATACTGTTTTCATTTTTTGATTTATTTGCGGTAAAACTCATTTTATTACAAGCCAACATCTGGTGATTTATCACTTCTGTACTCAGTGTTCTATGTGCTCCAACACACCATGATTTACATCATATAAAAACACTTTGCTGGGCTGAAACACAGTAAAACCATTTAATGCTGCGTTCACTGCTCATGTGAAAAGCTGAGTGGAAACGCTTGACAGGCCAAGAACATTCCAAGAACTCAGAAAAAGATGGCGTAATATTCCTCGTATCTTCGGAGCTCGGATCATATTTTCATGAGCTGAGAGAGCAGATGTAAAATGATCTGTGTGTTTCCATGACGAAGTACTTAAATAATTGGACATTTTGAACTGTTTATCAGAGTTTCTAGGAAACAGCCGGAAACGTTTTCGTTGACGGAGTGAAAAAAAAACTGTGGCCTGTTGCTTTCCAGCAACTTAGATTTCCAAGAATCTCACGGTTATGTTTCCAGAACACTCCTGCACGCTCTTTTGCCTTTTGGAGTACGTGAAACACGCCACATTTCAAGCGATATCATCACCATCCTCATCACCATCGTTCATATCAAACCTCACTGCAGGTGAGCGTCATGCAGAACCGACTCCGTGTTCCTGCACGTACGACCAAGCGTCTGATATCATGTGTGATATCTGAGCACATCTGAAGTGCCTGATTCAAATCGCATCATCTGAGTTCAGACATAATTCACAGCTAAACAGTGTGAATTTCTATAGTGGTTCGTGACACATTTAGTGAAACAGCAATCAGCACGGCGTCAACTTGACGCGTCAGGTTGACGCCGTGCTGATGCTGTTTCACTAAATGCCTCCTTAATTATTTGTGGTTGTTGAAGAATTGCAAGAAGAAGAAGAAGAAACTGGTCAGGTTGCACCACAGTGCTGCTGCTGCTGCTGCTGCTGACAGATACTCTGATAGTAACTTTATCTTGACTTCTGTCAGCTCCGATAATCTTGAAGTGAAAGTCTGATATCATGACTCGTGCAGTTTGAGTTTTAGTTCATAATGACTTATTTTCTTTGTTTGTCTTAAAGCAGTTTTGTTTTTTTTGAGATTTCAAAGGTAAGTAAGAGTGATTGTACCCACCAGGCCTGGACAGGAGCAGCCCAGACTGTCTGCAGGGGGGTCCAGGCTCTCCAGCGGGCAGCTGCCAGGCCAGCTCTGCTCCGGGGGGAAGGTGGGTTTGTGGAACGGGACCCTCAGGATGTGGTTCATACTGCCGTGAGTCCCGTTGTTGTCAGTGGGTGAAATCTCCAGCAAGTCTGCGTGGAAAGATGAGCGTTTAGTTTTCAGGATGTATCAGTGTGGTTACTGTTAACGGTGCCGAGACACAGAAACTCACCACACATGAGATTGTACAGCTCGATGTTGGAGAAGGGTTCGACTTCTGTTTTGTAATGGAACTTGGGTCCGTAGCTGAGAAACATGGCCTGCAGGACGAGAGGAAGAAGGACATGTTGTTTACTCTCATAGAGGAGGAAAGAAACCAGAAAACAATGGCCTCAAACCAATAAATCCACTAATAAGTAGTTTCTGGATCGATCGTCGCGGCTCTAGAGGACATTACAGGAACCCTCAGTGCTCACATGCATGCTCTCAGCATCGTTATCGTAGCCGTGAGTCCCACCAGCGCAGAATGTGAGCGATCCTGGACTCCTGTGGAAAAACACACGATGATATAAAACAAATCAGATCAGCATGATGGAAGACTGAGCTTGCAGAGCTTGAGGGGGAGTAAAGGAATTAACAGTAGACCAAAGTTAAATCTGTGTAAACCCCCTGCAGAGAATGAGCTCACCCTCATTGTGGTTGGAAGATTAAATCATTAAGTTCTTGAAAAGAGTGACGAATGAGCAGACCGCATGATGACTGCTCTCTTAGTGAAGATCATGAGGTCATCCACGCTGCACACTCTCTCCACCTGGTGGTCTGTTCCACCTCCAGAGGAGTTTACCTCAAATTAACATGAATCCTTGTTTGTTAAATTGAGCCTAATAAAGAAGAAAGAGTCACGACATCTGTGAATCTCACTCAGCTAAAACCCAATGTTTCCTTTTCCTATGACTCCTGATGAAGGAACACCTCCACAAAGGAAAAACACATCATGAAACACACAAGTCATATGTCATGTGTTTGGGTGGAGTGTGTTTCTTCATGCATCTCCCGTTGCCGTCAATGCAGCTGCACCACAGTGAAATCCACCGACATGAAGACTCGTCTTTCCCTTTTTTAAGGATCTTTGATTTGTTGTTTGGTTATTTTTTTTTTTAGAACTGTTGGTGATAACTCCCCAAGTCCTGCAACGCCAGGTGATAACTGCAGCCCAACAACCAGTGATCTGCAGATGAACTCCAGGTGTGTGATGGATTACCTCTCAAACAGCCACTTCAGGTCCACCAGGACGTTTACGTCTTCAATGCGACGGCTGTTGGCAAAGTGGAGGCGCTTCGGTAGGTCGGCCTTCAGGTACGGTTTGATCTTCTGGTCGGGCTTCTTACACTGAAATCACCAAAAACACGGGACACTTATCTTAGTTTTAAATCCTCAAGAGTTTGTTGTTCGTGTACACTTTGATGACATTAACTTATTGTGGGCGGTGGAGCGATCGCTGAATACTTACAGTCATGTTGGCAACAAGTCCGGGTGGGTCAACTGTTGTAGGGGAGAGAAATAACGACATCAACACCCGAATGTTTGCTCCCAAATGTAAGAATGACGAGACTAATGTGGAATTATTGGTGCGTCTAGATTACATTCAAAACATTCAAAATGAAAAGAAAAAAAGAATTTGGGGTTTTTTTGGGAGGGATTTTGATGACAGGACCTCGAGTCAGCGGGTCGTCTGCTCTATGAGGGAGCTTTGTACCGAACGATCTGCTTGACAACACATCCTGTTCATTCTAGTTTAACTGGAACGTGACTTTCAGTGGATGTTTTCTGTCAGTCGGCGTACCTGAAAACCAAGCTGCCATTGTTGAGGAGGTCAAGATCTCCCAGTAGATTTCAATGAACAAAGCAACGGATAAATCCAGTTCCTAACAAAACTCCTAATCCTGTGAATAGCCACAACTCTTGGACATGCAGGCGCCAACAGATAAACAGATGACGTCGAGTATAAACGATGAAGAAGTTCAGCTTTTGTCAGTTTTTATCCAGATATCACAGATTCCTACACATTGTTATAAAAGCCTCCTGGATGCTTGTCATCGTAAGATCGACTCATCAAAGGAGAAAACAACAGAATATTTTCGTTCCTCGAGGCACAAGAACAACATTTTTCCACGACACGTCCTCGATCTGTGTGTCACAGGCTGGGAATGTGTGAGTTGTCGTCGATGCTAACTGACAGGAAAGAGCATCTGGCGCCATGACACAGCCACAAAACACCCAGCACACTTTATATAACGTTACTCTCCCGTGCAGTTTGATCCCTAATATATCTAGATCGGCTTCCCCACTCAGCCGTCCTGCTGTGTGTCACAGGGAGCTAACACCACCCACACATTGTTCTCATGATCTCATGTGTGACCGCTCAGATCATCAAACTCGACTGAGCTCCAGTGAAATCGGCGATTCATCTGGATCCTGCTGCAGGTTCACTCACTGACTGTGTCTTTGTTTCTGGCTCTGATGCGTCCGAACGGGCCCTCGGTGACCCAGTATCTGCTGACGTCTCCCACCAGCTCCTGCATCACCTCCTTCCTCTGGCAGCTCGTCTCCTCCATACCTGCAACGGTACGGCATTTTTATCACACTGAAAATCAATTCACAGACACTTGAAATGTTGAATAGGTGTAACAACAATACGGGCAGTCGGTGCAGAATAATCCTGGCTGACAACGACAGCGGTGTGTAGTCCGTTCAAATGATCAGTTGTCTAAAGCAGGTCACGTAAAATGGCATAAATGTGCGTCTGTCCCACTTTCCACAGATACAAATCTGATAAATGTCTTTGTGCTGAAGTTATTGGTGTATTTGTTGTCAAACTGTGATATTATATCGTATTTGCATGTCTGATCAAATTGCATAATCATGATACAATCGGACACACAGGTTCAGTGAACTCAGAGTCTGAATGGAGACTGTTAAAACTTCCTCAGCAGACAAACAGTGTGAGATTACAGTCGGCATTCATTCGCTGCCAAATGTCCTTTTTATCAGGATCGAGTTCGTGTGACTGTGACTCTTTGTTGTGGTTCTCCTGAAAGCAACTACACCAATATTTAGACAAAATATTCCCAAAGCCGTGTCACGTGTTGTGTTACCGTGATCCGCCAAGATGATGATGTTGACGCAGCGGTGGAGGCCGAGCTGCTTCAGGCCGTTCATGAGCTGGCCGACGATCTTATCGACGCCCTGGATGGACTGAACCAGCTGCAGGACATCAGGTGAAGCAGACAAACAGTCAGCAGCTGGATGAAATCAAGATACTTATCTGAATTGTGAAGTTAAGAATCAGCGGGTGGTTTGGTTAAACATGTCGGCCTGTCTGACAGATTGGATCAACCCCAACAGAAACCCAACTCAGGATGGGTTCACGTCATGTCATGATAGTTTGGTGTCTTTGTTTACTAAGAGGAGGTGCAGCAGGGTGGAGACGTGTTTTGGTACATTGTGTGGTGAACAGATTTAACATGTGATGCCAATCAAAAGTTTCCGCCGTTTCTCAGAAATGGACAGAACAATCCATTTCTGAGAAACGCCGGCAGCCACATCAGCAGCTCTCAGCAACGCTGCTGAAAAAAAGCTGCTGGTAGCATTTGCCAAGAGATGCAGGGTGGATTACACGAAACTCATTTGGTTAAATGTGTAGCTGTAGATGAAATGGGTAGACACGAGCGAGCAGAGTTTTTGTTTGACGGATGAAAATGAGATGTGTCAGGGTGGACACGAGCATGTCAGAGGTAAAATAATCTCTGTCTCTGGCAGACAGCAGACAGTTTCAGTGTGTAACCAGAGACGAGGACGAGGACGTGAGGTTTCCCTGCCGCTACGAGACGAAGAGATCATCTCTGTGTCCTGCTGCCAACAGGACAGGAACAGGTCAGAGACGGAGCAACAGATTGATGACAGAGCTGAGATCAAGCAAAATCCTCCTCATAGCATCCAGTTACTGAGGTGAAGAGATTTAGAGGTGCAGCCCCGTCACAACGTTTCTGCAACCATCCAAACGTCCACAGTTTGATGTGCCACATGTATCACAGCCTACAGATCATATTTGACCTTTCCAGCAGCCAAACTGTGATGTTTTCCTGACTCGAACCAAGTGGACACAATAACCGCAACAATGACAAACATGCTGTTCACAATCCGGTGTGTTCACCATGTTTACCATCTTAGTCACGGCCGTTTAAAACAGATCACTTCCGACTTTGCTCTGAACTGCAGGCATTCTATTAACAGCCTCTTATTCAGTCTTGCAGCAGATGTTGAAAGCTGGAAATGTCCTGCTTCACAACAAATTAGCTGCGTTGTTTGTGTGTGAGTCACTCCTTTGCACGTGAACAACACTCAGAGTTCAGGCAAGTCGACAATTTCCGTGTTTAATGTTCCCAAGGTGACAGATACTATTCGTCCGCTGATAAGATCTCATAAATGGTTGACAGACGGCTTTATTACTGCAGCTCAGGTCCAGACTCGTCTTGTTTTACTTCATTTTTCACTCGAGCAAACTTAACAAGCGCTGTAGGATATATTCTGTAGAATATACTCTGCACTCCCACACACACACACAAAACATTTAAACTGAGCGATTGGATGACGTCTCGCTGGACGACGGCCACATAGAGAACATTTAAAGATGCGTCAGCCTGAAACTGAATGACATGAAATATTATTATAATGATTGATTACTTCTGGATCACAGGAAGAAAACCAGTTATTCCTTGTAACAAGAAACAAAAACGTGCCGTCGCTTGTTATCGTTTGATCGCTGCGGTTAATCCTGATCGCAGCTTTGATGCCGTCTGTTGATGCTCACGCTGTACTGAGAAGAGGCTGAATCAGACGACATTAATCAAACAACTGTGTCGCCTCTGTGATCTGCAGAGTCTTTAAATGTCATGTTGTGTCTGTCTGATGAAGAATAAGTACAGGAGTCGTCTGCCACCTTCGTTACCTTCCAAACACACACAGGTCGTGTTGGGAGTTGTTGGTTCTCGGGTGATTTGGGGTCGTCTGTCTTTTTTTTAAAAAAAACATCTGATTTCAGCCACACGGCCGTCACACTGCCAGACATCTTTAAAGATACGTGAAGACGTCCTCGTCTGTTCCCGTGGAGTGTTAATCACAATCTGAATCACTTTTATTGCCAAGTCAGACTGTAAAAATATAAATAAAGTTGGTGGAGACTGTCCTGATCTGTCCGGTGGTGCACACAGTTTCACCCGCAGCAGACGTTGATTCTGTGCAAAATAACAGCGTCAGTGACTGAAACTTACATCAATAATGATGTTTTCTGACTCTGACCAAGTGGTTTTTGTGCTTAAATCCAAACCGAGCGTAGACACAGAGCTGTGACGAGAGAGACGGAGAAAAATGAAATCCAAACAAACTAAAAGTTGCGACATGAAGAATCATTCAGTTTGAACTTGTTTGTGGTTGTGCAGAAACGTACATGACTAATATTCATTAAGAGAGCGTCTCCAGTCATGACTGATGACTGATCATCTCACGCTTCCTCTTCCTGCCCTGTGAGCACCTGCAGGCGAGCACTTCCTCTGCACAGGTACAGTAAGTTCACACCTCGGCTCGAGGAGAGGAGCTCCATCTCACAAACAAGAGTGTTGCAATCTGATCATGGCGCCAGAAGAACTAATGCAACGAGAACACGTGATAGATACCCGGATCAAATGTGGGAGTCTGTTTTTCCAGATAACTGTGGCGTGTTATGAGGGTGAGTCAGCTCGATAAACGGCCGTCGATATTCATGAATGCTCATAAAGTGTCAACACTCTGCTGATGTGGATGTAGATGTTCGATTAGCGATCAACATTTATGGAGACGGTTCATCCGGACTTCAGACTCTTTAATTGTGCTATAACGAGCGTTATCTGCCGTGACCTCACCCCGCCGCTGTCAGGACCGTAGCTGTGTCCAGATTTATCCGGTTCCTCCAGGTACAGCGTGTAGAAGTCTGGTCTGCAGGGGGGAGAAAACGTGGCATCAAACAAGACTTAACGTTTCATCTACGCTGCTAACGTGGAAACACATGAACAACCGACCTCTCGTCATCAGGCAGCTGCAGCCACTTCAGCACCGTGAACACTCGCTCTTCAAAGGGCACTTTACTGAGAACAGACATGGAAGACAGTCAGTGAACATTGTTTCTGTTAAAAAGAAAGGAGGAGGCTTTCCTGTAGCTGACCAGTCACACCGGACTCACCCACGCTGTGACGCAGGTGTTTAAAATCAGTCCACGTACGTACGTGACGTGAGCGATGCCCTGCGTGTGACCTACACTTGTTACTCTACCTCACAGAATAAAGCATGTCGGTCATGTCATCCAACCTTTACCAGGAGGGTGTTTTGCATAAAACACATTAGCGACCGACTCTAGACGGACACGTGGAGCGTTACAGCTTCAAGCTTCTTAACAAACGTGCTGGAAATGAATCTCCGTGTCTCTTATTGAGCGTTCTGCGTGTCCAACATTAAAAATCGTTTGTTTTTAGCGTGTACCTTATACACCATCGTGTTACTGCAGCGGTGCACGTGTCAGCAGAACAGCACATTTTTTTCTGCAGAGAGAACTGACGCCGTTCTAAATATTCAGTTTCAACATGTTTTGACTTGTGACAGCACCAGTATTACAGCAGCTCTGGACTGGAGGCTAATTTTGCAGTTGGATCACACAGAACGTAACGGATGCAAGATGCTCGACTTCGGTTAAACAAAGAGAACAATGCAAGACTCATGACAGGAAAACATCTCCAGCCTCGCCGTCCCACCTGGTGATGTTAGTGTTTGTGTGAACGGTACGTATTGTTTAATTTGGACTCACCAGCCGTCTGCAGCCTGCTGAGGTGATTTACAGTAGAAGTGTGTGGGTTTAGTTTGACATCTTCCAAACCATTCTAAGGAAGCCTGGTTAGAAAGAAATAACACTTCATATCATATCTGGGATGGGAACATCTTGCCACGCTTCCTGAAGTGTGACGGATGTGATGGAGGTAAAAACTCCCTCTGTTGAAACGCAAGTGGTCCGCCACTGGAAAAAGCCATTTCCACCGGCGTGTTTCAGGTAATCACGGGCTCTTTTCCTCTGAGTTTGATGAGCTGATTGTTCTGCGATCAATGAGAGACGTGGACGCACGAACAGATGCTGACGTGGAGCAACAGGGTGTACATGCAGCAGTTCAACAGAACACAGATACAAACAGGCTTTTAACTGGAAGGTCAGTCAACAGTTTTAGGGCTTGTAAAGTTAATGAACACCTTCCTCAGAAACTGAACATGTACCGTCCCACGCACGCAGGCAGAAAACCCTCCTGACTGCTCAGCAGGTAGACGCCTTTATGAGCTGGGGTCCTGTCACAGCTGTTTATTATCACTTTAATGAGACTTTCTGCAGCATTTTGTATTATCAGCCGTCCCAGGACTGTTCGAATGTGCTGAAGTTTTGTTTCGACCACATTAGATGTTCCCCATCTGGTGAGGACGGCGGCTGCTGATGAAAAATACAGAAGTGAAGACGTCTGAACTTCCACTTGTCGTTTCCAAATTTAGCTTCTGATTTTTCAGCGTCAACGTGACTCTGATTGTTGACCAGGACAGAGAAATATTTCAGATATTTACGTATGTTGCACTTTTTTTTTCTGAGTCATATCATACAGATGCATATTTTTACTGTCACAGGCTGTTTTTCTTGAGACCGTCAGCAGACCGCAGAACGCTGTGGTTTCTCCATGTTGATCTCCAGGAGGGAAATGTGCAGCTGTACGGATTTTTAAAAAAGTTCTGGTGTGCATGTGACGAACGTTAACATGATGTCAGCGTCTGAATGAGCACAAAAATCTCATTGTGAGGCTGAAAAACCAGAAAAAAATGTGGAAGCAGAGTCTGCAGAGGGAGGAGACGGGTGGAGGGCTGGGTCGACCCAGGAGATCACCGCTGACTGATAAATCTCTCTCCAACATGTTTTGTTTGTCACAAATTCAGTCTTTTAAATCCACACGTCTGAATCAATCCGTACCAGTTTCTCTGCACTGTGTCGGACCGTACGCTGACTTATTGTGAGTGACGGTGTACAACCAGAACCTGTGGACTCCAGGTTCTGCAGTGAGAAACAGAGAGTCTTACCCGTCGTAAGGTTTGTAGATGTCGGGGAAGCTTCCGTTGACGTTGACGTCTGATCCGGGCCAGAAAAAAGTTCCTGACTTCAACCCCTGGTACCGAGCCGTGTGCCAGATCTGCAAAGACAATCAGGACGGATGATGTTCAGTGAAACTCGAGCCGGGCTGATTAGAACCTGTGACATCATCAACAAGCTGTCAGCTGGAACTCAATCCCTCTCTGACGCCTCTGCTGATCTGCAGAGCCACACACACAGAACCTTTACATCAAGAGTTCAGTACCAGAACATCCTTTCATTTTTCACCAGAGTTACTGAAGAAAACATTCTTCATGTATTGTTCATCATCCTGATATATTTTATTACATCTCTCTGTATGGAATCACTGGATGACATCATCTCCTCGCTTGATTTTGTACCCAGATGCCCCATTTCCACCAAAACCAGCTGTGGTTCTTGAACTGGTTTCTGGCAAACAAGCCCACAAGTTCTGATCCAAACCACTGTAACCTGACCGTCCCTCGTCTGTGGCTCCTCCTGAGGTTTCCTCCATCTTTTTTGTGTTCCTATCAAAAAGATTTTTTTGTTGTGATCTAGAAAGGAAACAGGACGGTTTGCATGTAGGAGGGAGAGGCTGCTGGGAGCTGAGCTGTGTTTTGTAAAGAGGAGATTCTGGTCTGAGCTGCTGTTTCTAGTTAATAATCTCGTGTCTGCTGCGGTATGAAGGTCTGGTTTTGTCTTTTCTACTCGAACATTGCCTCCAGATATTACGGCGTGCTCCCAGCTCGCTTTGGAAACCTTGTGCCTTTTGTTTTTCAGCTGATGTTGAGATAGCACAGAGCCCGCTGAGGCTCACGTGTGCAGAAACAGAGATATGTAGAGACTCACAGGTTGTCCCAGGTACCAGTCGGGGTTGTCTTTCTCCGGACCGGACAGACTGAAGGAGGCATCCATCACCGGGTCGTACATGACATTGTCGATTAAACCATTGGACTCTGGATAGAGACCCTGAGAGGAGGAGAGACATCGCAGATTAACACCACGTCGTTGTTTCTGGTTTCCAGGTTTACATCCTGGTTCCGCTCGGCCCGCGTGCTGCATACGTTTCATTATGTCAAATCTAAAAGCACCGCAGTGCGTTTGCTCGGGGAAACATGGACGCCTGCAGCAGACAGAGGTTTTCATGGCAGGTCTCTGAAGTTCACAAGCAGCTGCTGATGAAAAACGAGTCACAATCGACCTTATTTGCAGTCTGACGTGTCCTGTCAAGAGTTTCACACACCGGGGCAACAATCCTTTCATAACAGCAGTTAATCATTTTACTTGCCATCTGTAAATTGTCAAATGATTGCACGGACGATAACCAGACATGAATGTGAAGCGTGTACACGGGCACAACACTCTGATTGCCTGCTTGTGTACACAAGTTTCTTTGTGTTACCGTAACAATAGTGTAGTGATTGGGGAACGTCTTGCTGGGAAACGCCGCCTGCATGTACCGCGTGGAGGTTCCACACGTCTCTGTGATGCAAAGAAACAGGAGAGGAAACAGGTCAGCTGGGCCAGAGGCTGAGGACTTCACCATGACGGAGCATGTGCACGCCAAAACTTTCCATGTGGGCCCCAAAAAACACACTGTGGAGGCGACTGACGCACAACGATTCCTGAGCTATTCAAATTTGACTGCAGCCTCAGGTTTGTTAGAGATTTCCTGCCAGACAAAGTTGGCGCTGGTTTGGTTCTGGATTTTGGCAAATATCAAAATTCATTAGAATTTCTCATTCTCAAGCAGCCGGACTTGTTTTGTCATGCGGACGTTTTGTTATTTCGTCTCATCGATTGGCTCAGGAATGATTCAGCAGCTTCTGTAGAAGTCAAACACGCTCGCGGACAAAGTAACAAGATCACAAGATAATCTGCTTCTGACCTCGTGCCTGAATAAAGACGCCATCGGCTGAATCACTGAGACTGAGAAAGCTGCCAGAAAGGAAGGAAATCTGAAATCTAAACTCTTCATTGGCTGAAAATCTAAATGTAGGTCAGCCGCCATCCCGACGCGTCAGTACATGATGAGCTGGAAATGAAAAATCCGTCATCATCAAGTGCTGAAAGGGATCGTTCTGCTTTTTGTATTAAAAAACGAGGTTGCACAGCCTCAGCTTAGTGTTGCTGTGACGAGTTGTTGCCATATAAAGAAATTACTGTTAGTTTCGGCAGCTGCATATTTAGAAAACCTTCATCTGATATCAAAACACACCAGACTCCTGAGACAAAAACAGCTGTTCAAGCTCGACACAGGAGCTGCTGATCTTTCACTGGTCCGATGTGACTTTGGGGTGAATCTGAGCTTTAAAAACACCAGAATTACACACCAACACGAGCAACAATACATCAGCAGTTCCTCTGATCTGCCAGGTGAAATGACTGTTTTTATGACTGGAGTCTGTGTGATGAAAGGGATCCGGCCTCCCCTCTGGACATTAGAAGTATGACAGCAGCATCACGTGGTCGACACTCACTGAGTCTGTCCAGAACCGGGATGACTCGGCTCCATTTCTGCAGGTACTCGGCCCGAAGTCCATCCAGAGAGACGAGGAGCAGCGGCTGTCTCTTAAAGCTACGACAGGACGGGAAAAAATGTAATCAGGAAGAGAAAAGATTCGATTAAACACAGACTCAGCGTCCAGTGATGAGGTCCAGAGTCCAGCAGACGAGCCGCTTGCGTCAAAACCGAAATGTCAGTGAGATAAAATTCATGTTACGTCTTGACCTTCATCCACCGCAGATTCAATTATGTGACACAAATAGATACTGCGGACGCCATTTTCCTCACTTCAGCGTCAAACAGCAGAAACAGTGAGGTGAGCACTGTTAAGGTTCCAGGTCTGGATGATAACTGAACGACGACAGAACAAATGTCAGTCACAGTAACATTTCATGTTCCGTTCATGCTGAAACATCAGAAGATTATCTGCTTTCTTGTTAAAGTGAATATTTGACAGAAACAGACATTTAAAGACTTCAAACTGGACTGTGAGACTTCTCTGACGGAAACGACTGATCGATTAATCTAGAAAATGATTTGATCAGATGTTAAAATAATCATTGGTTGCAGGTTTCATTAGTTTTCATCAGCAGTAATGATTGTGAGTGCTGCACTACGAGTCAGTGCATGTTAAACAGATCAGTTCTCACCTGGCTGGACATGCTGGTGCTGACAGGTCCTCACACTCGTCCTCCACCCACTGTCTCTCACCTGCAGCAGGTGTAACAGGCACAGTGTGATTCAATGTGTCATTATTAAACCAACGTGACATCTGACACTCTGAATTGAGCTCAAGCGACGAGCGTCCCTCAGATAAATCACTGACACGAACCTCCTCCTCTGCCTGAGAGATCCCAGATCTCCTAAAGAACCTCTCGTATGTAAACTGTGATTCAGAATCTCGAGAGCCACTTGACGCTGAAAGGAATTCTGAACATAAAGTCGCGTGTTTACCTGAATAACCTACAAGCTGTATGTACATATTTACATCCTGTCTGGATGTGATGTCTCTCGTCCTGTGCTCGCACTCTCACCGTGGCAGACATGTTTGTAGTTTGTGCAGCAGTCTCCTGCAGACAGACAGTCGTCGGAGCAGTGACAGTTGCTCTTCTCGAGCCGCTTCTCTCCACAGCGGATCCGGGTGCACTCCCACTGCTCACCTGTGCAGAGGAATCGTGTACAGCTCAGAGAGATGACCAATGGAGACGGCTGCAGAGACAGATTGAAACGTCCAGGCGTGCAGTCTTACTCGGGAGGGTGCAGGTGTCGTTGAAGTCGAAGCAGCAGCTGTTGGTGCTCTCACAGTTCTGGTCACATCTGCAGCCGGGGACGTCGCCGTCGTACGGCTCGTAGCAACGATTCCTGCAGGACGTGTGAGGGACGACTGGATCAGGAGGACAACCGTCTGCAAACATCACAAAGAGTTCAACAACATCCCTCCATTAGTTCATCTGTGAGGACTTCCAGACCTCCTGACTGAGGCTCCCAGGTGCTGCTAGTTAAACATCGCTGCACGTTTTATTAGACTCATGGGAGGAAAAATGGGAGATTTATGACTCAGAGAAGATCTGCCAGGTTCTGACACACCAACAAAACTTTATATCGCCGTTATTGTTTTCTGCACCCGGCCAGAACCATGAGTAACGTAGAGCAGTGAACGCATCAGGTGATGGCGCGCAGACAGACGAGTTCCTCCGGGAGTTTCTGATGATAAATCGCGTTTTGTCTCTCGGTTGTTTGTCTCGTCTGTCACCTGGTTCAGACACACAGGCGTCACTGTGCTGCTCTAACCCGTCACAGCTGACAGGAAGATAAACATCTCATCTGATTATCATCGGAAAAACACATTTTAATATATACGTAAATTAAAAGTATTAATATATGGTAATATTGTACAGTAGGTGGAATAATCTCACATTATTACAACTTCGTTTTCATGTTATTCCTCAAAATTGCACTTCAATTTTTCTTCTCAAATTGTCTGCTTCAAAATGTTTTTCATAAGATAACTTACCAAATATTCTCAAAATAATATCAGAATAATTCTAAAAATGTAGAATAAGTCCGAAATGTGACTTTCATGTATTGAATTTGCAGTTTTACTCTCTCAGTTTAGATGTTTCTTACAAAATAAGTTAGATTTCGAACATCACAGACTTTATCTCGACTTAACTGACTTCTGTTCTTTGTTGGAAGTTAACAGTTTCACATGATTTCACAGGAAGACGTGTTAATGAGCCACACATATGTACTCATGATGACGAAGCAGATGTGGTGACTCATGACCTGCTGCCAGACGAGACGTTTTCAAGAAGTGCAACATTTCACTGACAGCTGAGTTCTGTCACAAACACAAAACGTGTAAACTGCTTAAAGACCGGTCAGACCAGCAGACAGATTTAGATTAACAGCCTGGGTACAATGGAGGCAAAGAGAACATGGCAGCAATCGCCTCATTCAGTATTTCCGTAATATTATCACACAAGTCCCTGAAAAGCACCTGCAGACTGAACGCTGTTGTCAGGGGATTAGTGTCATGTGACAGATTAACCGATGAAGACACCTCCGTTAACAGAACACCGTGCGGTGGACTACGTGTTTTGCATTTGGCTCGTACTTACTTTCCGAACCTATATTCATCAGCACGTCCAGGAAACCTGACCATGACTGCCCTCAATGTGCAGCCAAACTCAAAGTTGTCCAGTGGAAAAACACACGCGGCGTTGACTCAGGATTCAGGACGTGTGTGCATGTAAGCAGGTACTCAGTTAAGATTATTCTCCGAGGTTTGTGATTCCAAAAAACGATCAATTGCACCAAAGTGCCTGCTGTGAGCTGCTGAGTCATTCAGAAGTGCATCCCGAGCCAAACTGGCAGTGTTTGTGTTGATGCAGCGTGACTGCGTCTCATGTGAGTCAGCGCCTTCTGCGGACCGACCGGAGCGCAGAAACATAAATGGTAAGGTTTGTTTCTGAGCGCATTCTTCTGTACGCTGTTCATCTGATTCTCCTGTGTGTGTAAACAGTGTGTGAGTGAACAGCCGATGAATATGCAGAAAACTGAGCTGTCGCTTAACCGCAGCCAGATGGCGAGATGAGCGGAGGCGTGCGGCTCACACCAGCGAGAACATCTGACCAAGTTCGTTGGCAGATGTTCATCTCTCACAAGCTTCTGACTGATCAATATGACGAGTGAAGGATGACTCTATATTTACATCTAGTGGCAGCTCCGGGACACGACAGCATCATCCCGTTGTTTTTAGAATGATGAGTATTTCAGAGCGGTTTCATGTCGTTCGGTCTCGAGGCTGCAAATCTTAAAACGTCCACAATCGAAGTCTCAAACAGGCCGTCAGCACGAAGATCGAGAACCACAACGATTCTGTAACCCGCGGTGCCAAACACCTGCTGCAGAAGGACTCGGGTCATCAGTCCATGTGAGAATGACAGAACCAACCTCAGAGACGCTGAATCAACGTTTAATCGGTTCTACAAATAACCAAGTTGTAGTCTTTAGAGAAGACAATCTGAAAGTGTTTCCTAATGTCATGAAATTGAAATTAAAATCACTCCTGATACATTAATTTACAGGTAAACGTCCTTTATTGATCTCCCTGTGATGGCAGAAGGTTTTAATTGGCAGTCAGTGTTTCTATCGTTCATCTGAAGGTGATCTGAACATATCGATGGGTCTTCAGCTGGGTTAAAGAATGCTGCGTTTGGATGAAAGATGCGTCTCAACCCATTAAAGTTTGGTTCAGATCCAAATAGAGGGACCGTTCCAACCTGAGATTTGATCTCTGAGTGCTGTTTGTGCAGAAGAGGCCAGAAACTACAACATCATGTTCAGAGATATCGTAGATCGCAGACGAGGGTCTTAAGTTGCATCTGTACTTATAATAATGATGATAATAACACAAGGTTCTGTATTTTATTCTGCTCACAGCTGCGGCGCATACAGACACTCTTCTGTGTTTGTACCTTTCACAATAAAAGCCACTTACAGGCCACGTAATAGAATATCTGACAACAGCTTCATTGTTTCTGCAGGATGGAAAAAGGAGGAAGACACTTTGATTTTCTTTTGTTTTCAGACCTCATTGTTTGCAGAATGAGTCAAATGTTGTTGTGCTTCAAACGCACTTTGACTCATATGATTAAATTTCCACCTTTATTAGTCATATTTTCATTTCTTTACGACCTGCTGTGGTCCAGTGTCTTGCTCAGTGACCATATCGTTGATGTTTTTCTACATTTTCTTTGGTTTCTCCAAGAATACTGCACTGATTTTGATTTACGAAATCTGGTTATTATCAGTGGACTAGTAGAATTTCTTGTGGACCCAAATACAAATTGGGATCTGGCAGATCTAAAACGCTTGATGGGGTTAAAGTGGCTCATTGCGGTTTGCTGGCCACAGCTGGCTTCAATCAGCAGTACTGGAACCACTGAAGGGCGTCTTAAGTTTGACAGATTGGATTATAAATGAGATAAGAAGATGAAAGACTTTATATTACAGTTAAGTGGACTCAGGAGCGGAGGGGAAGGTTAGCTTCACTGTAGCTGGGATAAACAAGCGCTGCTACAAAGAGTCTGACCGAGGATGTGAAAGCACGTTCATGCGTCTCAGTGTGTGTCTGCGTCTCACTGCACCTTTCTTCAGTCCGAGACCGAGTCCAAGACCGAGGACGATGGTCACGATCGACACTGCCAAGGCTCCGATCTGTGGAGAGACACGAACACGTCGTTACCTGACAGGACGAGACAGGTTTGATGCCAAACAACAACCAAAGTGACGCAAAGGTCAAACTGTTAACAAGAGGAGGTGTTTGTTGAACGACAGCCAAAGTAGTAATTATAAGAGAAAACACAGCAACGTTCTCGTTCGATCGGTCCGTAACATTCCTGTTCTGTTCCAACACGTCACCGCTGCACTTCACTTCACTTCACTTCACTTCACTTCATAACGACACACAGAAACTCGTCCGATGCTCTGACAGTGTCACGAAGTTTAAACTCCGTCTGCGGCTAATGAAACCCGTACGACTCTTTGAATATTTGATTTGAAGATGTAATTATTTTCATCTGCTTGTTGAGCACTTGAGAACAATCGTTTGAATAAACATTCTGAATATTTTACCAGATCTCAGTTCAGATTACACTATAAATGCCCCGAGTTATTGATCTGTACAGAAACTTGATTTCAATACAATAACAGACTGAGTGTCTGTGACGGGATTGTTTTTGCCTCAGCAACATTAATTGCTGAGTTAAGTGCCTGGCAGTAAATCTGTATTTACACATCTGTTCACATCTGGGAACAAATGAAGTCATCTGCACCTGATGACGTTCCTGCATCAGTTATAAGACAATCAAACTGTGACGGCAAAGATTAACCGTCAGAGGTGGGAACAGTTCTGCACAACTGTTTCACAGATGAAAAAGTTACGGTCAGTATTAAAGGTGAAGCCTGATGTTAAAATGGGATTTTTCCATTGGATTTTGGATTATTGCAGGAAAATAATCTCTGTGAGGAAAAACACGAGTTCATGAGACAATCAAGTTTCCTTCAGCAACCAAATGTTCACAAAAAAACAACGCGTTTATAGTTTTTGGTGTGTAAATGAAGTTACCCAAAGGAAAAAGTTCTTTAGCTACATTAAACCTCCTACAGCAAATACTATACATACTTTACTTTACATTGATCATTGTGTTCGAGCAGTTTGTAACTAGAAATCGGCCTGTGAAGACGGACTAGTGACACTTAATATCCCCGACAACTTCTGTAGTCTTGTTAACACACGTTAGCAACGGAGGTTTGACTCCCGTTTGAACCCACGACACCACAGCTGCATGTGACATCTGATATCTGTACGAGCGCAGAGGTTAAGAACCTGTAAACCGTAAAAACAACATGGATTCAGAACTAAAGATACTCACGATGAACTTCTTCTTCCGCGACTCCTTCCCCAAACCCATGATGGCTCCTGACGTGGCAGTCGAACGCTCTCAGACAGAAATACAGACGCACAGAGAGAAACACTTTCCTGTATCTGAGGATCAGAGACACATCGCAGCGGTGACCTCTGGACTGAAGTTACTGAAGCTAAGTGACTGATTACCAGACTGTGAAGATAAGCTCACGTTTCAGTGTTTTCCGTCCGTCAAACCAGCAGATGACGATACGTTTGACACCTTTCTGACTCCAGATTTCACCTGATACGTGCGAGATGAAAAGGGCAAGTGTGGAGAATGATTAGCTAACGACCAGGAGACGACACCAACCGATAGCGTGATGCGCTCTGATTGCTGTGGTTCATCAATAACAGATGATAACTTGGACATGTTTATTGGTTTATTAGAGAGTCATCCAGATTAATCACCGATATTGCAGCCAGTAATGGATTATTAATGATGTCGAAATGATGATTGCTTCCAGTAAACGGGATGCGATGGAGTCATCAGAAACCTTGAACTTGGAACCATGACAAATATCTCCGCTTGATAAGATGATTATATTTCGAATTATGAAAAGAATCAGGGCCTTTGCACTGGAAGACATCGTCTGACCGGCAGCGCAGTAAAGTGCAGCAGTATGGAGGACGTAGCTGCCGTTCAACAGATGGCAGTTCTGGTTCTGTCGGCCCGTGTCGGCCCACAGCGACTGTTAGCTTAATCACTCCCTGAAATTTGGAGGGGATGTTTCTGAATTGGTATAAATGTCGCCTCAGTTCAAGGCACTAATAATATAATCACTATAAGGAACGAGAACTTTACAGGCGTCTTTGTTGACCTGAACATGCTGTTAGCTTGGTAACTAGCCAACAAGCTAATTCAGCTAAGACGCTAATGTTAAAGTCAACGTGCAGCTCTTGACTCTCAGCCTGATCGGCCCTCAGCCACAAAACATTTTCATCCAGCGATTTACTAGACCCAGCCGATCGTGTCGGAGGCCTTTCAGAACATGTCTGTAAAATAGATTAATCTCACAGTTCATTATGTGCAATCTTTTTTGCATTGAAATGTGTTTTGGTGGTAAGCCATGTGGTTTGTTTTTCCAGGACGTTTTAGTCAATTCTACAGTAATTGCGTATTTTCCTCTGTGGTCTGGCTCTCATTTGTAAATGAATAGCACATCAAGAAGAGTCTGCATGTGATCAAACATTTTCAGTTATTTAAGTGCTTTTCTGAGAGTATAAAATTCCCCTGAAGCTTCGCAGAAATGCGATGGATGATCTAAATCGTCCAGGAGATTTAAACAGCATCTTCCACATGGATCCAGTTGTTTTAGGATGCAGATGTTGCGACCGGCCTCTTTCTCAAACTTCCCTCAAATTTCTGTTTTTATTCCTCATTTGTCCACCTTTATCAGTGAAGCATATAACAGTACCAGCGATAGAACGTCCAGCCGAACCAAACCGATTTACTTGCACAACCCTAAGTTGTCGAACAATGAATGAATGAACCCTTAAAGCTTTTGTATTCAAATAGAAGTGGAACACTAGAGAATCTGTGTCTGATTCACTCTCAACTGCAGGGTCATCGTAAGTACCAAGAGCTGCATAATAAATTGGTTTTCCCGACTTGGATTCTTGGTGAATGCGAGATTAAAGCCTTTGGTCATGATGTGCTGGTAAACGTTACACAACCTCAATGATATCACATAACTACACACAGAACAACAGCACACAAAGTGTGAGTATTGTTTGAAAATGTTCGTCTACACGTCTTCAGTGTCGTTGTTCTATCATGCAGCTGATGTCACTTGTAAATATACAGTGAACAAAGGCATGAAATCTGTTGGACCTGACATCTAGATGAAACATCAAATTGAATCTGAGCTCATGAAAACACATCATTTGCTAATTGGAAGCGGGTGAGAGTAAGGTTGAGCACCTGCAGACCCTCTGCAGATGTTGAATATACACAGATCCATCAGCACTCCGGTCATTTGCAGAAGTGATAATCATTCAACTGAGTGGAGCGACGTTCGAGATGTTTTTTCCATTTGTTGATTGTTTCACTCTTTTACTGAGACCGGTTCTGACTGACTTCTTGTGAATGCAGGGTTAGTGCATCATTAGAGGTTGACTAAAGACACGAGGTGACAAACTGAAAATTAAACTTGGATTGTTGGACGGCTGATCAACCTGTCGGACATTTGGACTTTTAGTTGCAAAGACGCATAAACCTACAGAACATAGTTGGATCACCACAAAGGAGATTGTTAACTAATATCAACTATAATGTTCATTATAATCACTTACAGTATGTTTACCATCGATTTCACCTCCAGCTGCTGTGTGAAACTGGACATTGACTGACAGACTGATGTCGTAAAACCCCTGTGGAATATTTTAAACTAAAAGTACGCTGACCATTTCTTTTTAAATTAAAAATCAGTGTTGTCACCGCCGTGATAAAAGCATCAGTCATCTAGTTCCACCTTATTACTCTGGTTCAACACTGCAATACTGGGAGACAAAGAGAGGAAATAAAGATGAGACGTGAAAACAGAAACAATAATCGCAGCTGTGTTGGTGTAATGTGGCCTCGACCCTTTCATGAAACTTATACTGGTGAGTTCAGTTTGTACCAAATGATGTAAACCCTCAGCAGGTTCTGAAAAACAAGATGGAGCTGATGGAGCAGCGCATCATCAAGAAAACTCTTTTCACTCTAAGTGAACCAATCAAATCTTTTGGTCAACCACAGACAGAAAATCATCATTTTTATGTGGAAATCATTCTTAGTAGTCATGGAAGGAGGTGAACCACAGAGAAGGGGCTCGGTTTATTTTTTCTTGCGTGTTTAATGCCACATACTTTTAAAAACATTTGAAGGTCTCTGGGAACTTTCTGACCATGACGTACACATGAGGACTGGTTTGACATTTTGGGAAAGTAAACCAACAAGCTTTAGAGGTGCTGAGAGACGGATTCTGTGTGTTCTCAGCCCAGTCACCAGGATGAAATGTCTGCAGGTAGCGATTCTGCAAACCACACATAGATCCGAGGTCGACACCTGTACCAAACGTGTCATTTCATGTTCACCTTTAAATGCGTATTAGCTGAGTTTCATATCAGGAGGCAGAGGGGACGAAAGTGCCGTTATTAGAAGCCAAAAAGGTTGGTGAGCAGCGACCGCAGTTTGATATTTCCAGCTATCAAAAGTGGATGTCTTTTTGGGGACCGCCTATTCTTCAGAGGATTTAAAGTTGCAACACAAAGAAGTTTCCTGTTATTACCAATCTGTGGTTTTGCAGGATGATTACTTAGCTAACCATGATTCCACTGACTGGGTTGGTTTCAAGTCAAACGGCTGCTCAGTATTAGTGGCATCAACCTTCTCATCTAACTCTCAGGAAAGAGAATGAGTACATTTCCCCAAATTGTCAGACTACTCCTTCACAGAACCACTCCTGCGGTTTTGGACATTTAAGCTAATTACCTGTAAATGCTTCACATTACTGCAGACTCTTTGGCAAATCATGCTGCAGACCTTCAGGCGGAGTCAGACTGAGTTCAGTGGACCTCCAGATGTAACCTCACAATGAAATTAGAGTGTTGACAAAAAAATAACAGAGACTGTGATCAGTGATTTTTTTTATGTTTAAGATAATACACCATCAAAAAATGTTTAAATTCTATAGCATGCAATGGATGGTCAGTAGGAATACAAAGTATACACTGTTGACAGTTAAGAGGCTACAACAACGATATGGTCCATGATGTTGGCAGGAGGATGTACGGATGGATTTATATGTGTAGTCCCACATCCTGCATCATTCCTGTGCTAGCTTTCTCTTTCCCACATTTGTTGAATATCATTAAACGTCCCTGTTGTAATCTTCTAAACAACTACTTGCCAAACCATTCTTTTAATCTTCTCAATCCCCCCCCCCCCCCCCAAAAAAAAAAAGAAAAAAAAATGTGTCCCCTCTTTCCAAGCTCTTCTCGGTCAGTTCCTCAGGAGTGGAACAACGATGCGTCGGCTGTCCAGCGAGCATGAGGTGAAAATGCAGAACTTCTACAAAGGGCTACATCCTGTATGTGTGTGTGTCTGTCTCTGTGCGTCTAGTCATCACTCTCGAAGGTTTGCAGGTAGGTTTTTAGGCTCAGGGTGCTGGTGTAGGTGAGGTTGGTAGACCGGTACAGGTCCAGGCCCGTCAGGATCTCCACATCTCGGACTCGGGCCGTGTGGAGCTTCAGCAGGTCTTCCACCCACTGCGACTCTTCCTCTGCATTCTGAAGGAGCACAGACAGAAAGTTGTTATCATCATCACCTCGTTCAGTAAAGTTAGCGTTTGATTTATGTTTTTTGTCATGTCTTCATGCAGCAATGAACATGATGAAATGTAGGACTGAAGATAATGAAGTAGCAAGTAATTGACACTCTTAATAAGTTTGTTTTTGCTTAGTGAGTCAAAACAAGGAGGAGACTGGTGAATGTGGAGCAGGGAGGAGCTGAGGAGCCCTGAGCCCGAGGCACTGCCTGCATTTAAATGTAAATAGTTACATGCAACTTTGTAAACTTCAAAAACTTACGCACAAATTTAGCAAACGATTTAGATTTGCATTATAAGTAATAAAAACTGGTTCATTAAACATATTTGTGGTTTTCACAATGAAAAAAATAACTTTTTCCTACTCAGATTTTATGTTTTTTTTATATCCATTGTTAATACAATATGTCAGAATACAAAAATAACTGTACAGTCACACATGTGAGGTTGTGCTGAAAATAATGACACCAAACAGGGCGAGGTAAATAGTTTTTAAGGTGAAGTATGATGGTAAAATCAAAAATAGTCAAACACGCCCAATTGTACCCCAGAGGGTTAACATATGAAGAGCAAAAACCACTGTTGGACAAAATCCAGCGGTTCACAATGTTTTATGTGCATGCAACAAAAACCTGCTCAACACTGATTTGTCAGTTCCAGCAAGACCACGAACAGAAACCAGAAAATAACATTTCCAATAACATAGTCTTCTCTTTTGTCTGCAGATGTTTGTTTTATAGAGATTAGACTGAAACTGAGTACAGACATTCAGGTTTACTACAATTATATCTGAGTACATTTCAAGTGGGAGTTTAGATTAAGACGAGCTTTGTGTTCAAACATTTCAAGAGGTCATGTTGCATGTTGATGCACGTACCAGTCAGGAGACGTTAAGTTTGACAGATTTATATGTTTAAAGGCGAGAGAGAAACAGGAATCATGTCACAAAGATTTCTTATCCTATCAGGATTATTATCACAGCTGTTGGTAACAATAACATCGAAACTATTTTGTTGTTGCAAGATTAGAAAAATACAGAAAGGTAAAAGAGGCGAGCGAGTGGAGCATCTATCGAACAACAGTGTCAACAACCTCCATGAATGAGCACACATGTTCGATGATATTGTCAAATTAAAGCTTCTTCAAGGGAACTAGAGCTAATGGTTGCAACTGTGGACAAAACATGAAGATGACGAAACTCAGCAAACTTTGTTTTCGTGTTTGTGATTCATCCTCAGCACACAGCGAAACAAAAAAGTGTTGTTTAAGGACTTTTCCAGCCCAGATAAACTTTTACACCCCTGCGGGCTTTGACCTTGATGAAGGAAGTGTTGGACCTTCTTATTAACAATTAAAGAAAACAACTTGACTTAACTGAAGGCAACGGGTCGGTTCATCCGCAGAATGCAGGATTGCACAACAACACATGACTCACACACTGTTTAACTTTGGCAAAATAAAGGCATGAACTTGTTTCTTAATACCAGACTTTTTTTGTATACCTTGGAATATTGATGCGCGCAGATTTACAATGTGGGTAATGGAAACTTTCAGAGGCACCGACGAAACAGAGAGGGCATTATGTAATTATTTGGCAACAAATGATGTTTCATGTTATCAGGTAAATTAAACAAAGCTCCCAGGTGTGATTCAGGATTTGTAAACTGTGGAAACAGATTTCTAAACCTCGTGGATTTGGCTCTCTTCTCTCTTCTCCTGATCAGCTGGAGGCACCTTGGATACAAGCAGCCCAGCACAACTGCTGACAGTCCTAATGTTTCTACATGGAAATTGCCTTTGTGTGTCTGCAGTGTAATGTGGTGCAGGGATTCTCAGTCCCAGATAGATGACGCACACGTTGACGCATGAAACAGAGTTTCAGAGTTTCAGACCTCCAGTTTTTGGAATTCCTGCAGTAACTTAATTTTCACAATAACACAAAGTGAAGCTCAGGATTCTGGGAATGTTGTAAGTTCTGCAGCTATTGGACAAAGTGAAGTGTTGATCTAACTGTGGCTCTGGATTAAATCAGAATAGGATCCAAATCATCTTAATTGGGAAGAACTTTGCGCAATCTATACAAATCTCTGAGGCGTTAAATGAAACTGTTAAAGGATGTGAAGTCATCTAGAGGGCAAAGATTACAATATGACTGCAGACTGTTGATTGAACTCGAACAGAGATTTCTAACACTTTATTGACCTCTGTGGCGTCTTGAAGCGTTCTTGTTACCAGATTCAGACTAAACTGGCAGCGTGAGAGCTCCCCGAAATGCAACGAACTATTTCCTCTGATCATTGCTTGGAAACAGGACACTGGCAGAGTGGAAGGCGTCGTGTGTGTGTGTGTGTGTGTGTGTGTGTGTGTGTGTGTGTGGTGCACTTGAGACTGATTTACTGCAAATTACACTGATGCGCAGGAATGGCTCAATTCTAAGCCGCCCTGCTCTTTGGCAACGGACAGCTGCATTTCCAATTAACAATTGATGAGACTGGATTGAGCAATTGTATATGCTGATGAGTCACTGATCGCTGAATTTTCTTGGTAAAACATAAAATTTCCAATAGAAGAAACAAGATACGAGCTGGTGCAAGATGAAGGTTTGAAACTTGGTTGGGTTTTAACTCCAGACCATGCACATCCTCTGTTACCACATCAACAATTATTAGTTAGTTTGCAAGCAGACAGATTTCTCTGCGTGCTGCTCAAGGGTTTGGGCGGACTGAAAACAAAATAAAACAAGATAAATTGCTTTCTGCTAACAGTCCAGACCATCCAGTACATTACGCTAAACCATGCTTCATGGGAATGGACCGTGCTTGGCTGCTTCCTCTACATGGTTACAGCCTGGAGCACAGATTGTTTTTTCACTGCTGTGGTTCAGTTTGAGTTTTTTTCTTTTCTTTTGTTGCAGCGTTTTGCCCCTGGCCCGTCTCACGGCTTCACCACACAGGGAAGAATCATTCTGCATTGTTTCCTGGGAATTAAAAGTCAAATTGATATCATATAAGATGGCATTTCTGTTGTAGTGTTCCTGCTTTAGTTTTCAAAATCCTCCGTGTTGCTGAGATCTCAAGGTTGGCAAGTGTGTGTAGGCATGCGATACCCAGAACAGAGCCAAACCGCAATGTTTTTATAAACCTTTGGTAGATTAAGAGCTTGGAAACCAACCAAACTAAAACCAAAAATGAACAACCTGCTCTGCCTCCTCAGACACAGCCCCGTCGCTAGTAACATTGTTTTTAAAAGTGAAAACAATCAGCAGTGAAACTGAAAAAACGTTCCATGTGTGCTGCAGTAGGACTCTAATATTGACTGTTAGCCCTGAAATATGATCCAACTATCACAGATCGTTCCCAGACTTCAGATCAGTGTTGATGTGCTTTTTTTCCCCCAAAACCTTTTCTTAATGTACTTTCAACATGAGCTCTACGATTAAACTTTCCCAACATCACAAGGCTCCCATCAAGGATCAGCAGGATCATCTTTTATGGTTAAACGTTTTGTAATGCACGCAGCTGTCACATGCTGTTTACCCTTCAGTGGAAGAAGAAACGGCTTCAAACAGTCTTTATAGCTCTTACGTTCGTATTATATCCCAAGACTTTAATTTGCCGGTGACATTAATCTAAACATACGTACTCGTTGTTAACCAAGACGGAGATTTATCTCCACCAATCAGGAACACGGAGCAGGAAAACTCAAAACAACTCCGGGGAAAAACCCACTCTTGCATGTTCTTCTTATTACCTCGCAGTCATCCAAAGTTACGACAATACACACGAAGAAGACATGTAATCACCGCCGTTATTTTTGTTTTCCATCCGTCAGAACTGCAGTGACTTGGCCTCGTTAGCAATGAGTTATTCCTGAAGAGGCAGACCCGATCAATCGTGTCTAATGCATCTGCTAGACATGATCCTGACCTTACTTCAATCAGAGGTAGATTTCTCTGGAATGAAAGTGACCTCAGCATAAAAATCATGCGAGGTCGATGCCCAGTAGAACATCTAGTTTCTCATCTGTAATACAAGAAGTAATCATGCACATAAACACCTTCAGTCAGGCTGTAGACAAACAAAAACCTGGTCTGAAGTTAACTGCAGTGTTTCTTATAGTGTTATTGTTATTTTGAAGGTGCATTAAGATGCATCTACACGACAAAAGCAGGTTCAAAACACACGTGCGATTAGAGAGGCTGCATTCAGTCATTTTAAACATTTTCACGCTCACAGTATTTATTGCAACAGCCAAACTCAAAGATTAAATGATAAACTCGACAGAACAGAGGAAACTCTAAAGAGGAAACAGAATTACAACTTTTAGTTTCTACAATTTTGGTTTGTTTTTTTGTTTTGTTTTTTACACAGCACTGATGGAGCTCGGGATTCATCAGCGTCTCTGTTCTTCATGGTCGAACTAAAGATGCAGTTATGTCAGAAAGTTGCCAGAATCCATAGAAACAGGATTTTTTTTCATGCTTTTATTAGGCAGAAGTAGAGAATTGACAGGAAATATGGAAGAAAGTATCTCAGGCTCAACAGCTCGAGGTTGTTTCAGTTCATGGTTAGTGCTTTAAAGCCCACGCCACAGGCATCACTCCTGACTTGTTAATGTTTTTCAGGTCTTAAAGGTACCCTGAGGACTCTTTGACCACTAACAGCACTGCGGGTTTATGGGTGTTTCTTGAGTACATCCATCATGATCTGAGCTCTGACTTTGATTTTTCAGAGGATTTCCTAATTGAATCTGTCTGAAAACCAATTTTACTGTAAATGGGACCAAAAGATACAAAATTATCATCATTTTGTGCTGAAGAAGTCTTGAAACTAGCAACTGAGGCACATATTTCTTTTGGAAACCAATTCAATCACCCTCTGTCGGCCATATTCTATACAGTCAGTGGTGGCTCCCCCATTTTATGTGTATCTTGCTCAGATATTATCCAATTATATCATCATTTTGGATATTCAACAGCGTGTTTTCTTCAGTATTTTTAAGATAACATCCTTAACACAGCGGCATTTTTTAGGTTGTGTACAGCTTTGGTATGCAGAACAAAAAGTCGGGCTTGGAAGATAAGGAAACTACAAAGGGGACAGGAGAAAAAAAAGGCTTAATTCTGCTGCAGGAAAATCTGATACAACCTAAATGTCTGTGTCATGTTGTGTTGACGCTGGCCCACAAGCCACAGGTGTAATCAGATGACCCACAACCTGTTTTCCTGTGCAACCCCCTGCTTCAAACATAGCCAGTCATGCTGCTGAAAGCACCTTACCACCCACTGATGAAGTATTTTCCATGATGACAAAGTCCCTCTTAAGAAAATGTGGCGTTGCGTAAGAGATGCTACAGTGAAAAACACAAACAACTGGGCCTAAAGGTCAGCATGAAGAAACAAACACCAACACACAAACTCACTGTGTCACATTTCTCAACAAAGTCTTCCATCAACGCTTCCAGCAAGGTGATGATGCCAGTGAGCTCAGGCTAAAATGTAAATTCATCGAACAAATTATTCACATTTTTAAAAGATAAATAAGACGTTGCTACAATGTCTTTGCCTTTACATATCTTAAAGGACCTTTATGACGACATGTGCCTGTTTTTTTTTGTTTTTTAATGGTGAAAGAAACAGCAAGCAAGCATCTGATCTGTTTTAGGGGTTCAGATCATTTTTGCTCTAAAAAAGAAAAGTTCACCCAAAAATGAAAACTAAGTCGATTAATACGAAGCAGTTTCACAGTAAAACAGAGATGCAGCATTCTCAGAAACTACTGAAGTAGCTGAGGACTTGATTTAAAATGCAAAAAAAAACACCCTTATTTCAACCAAGACCTTTTCTGTTGTTGCCAGGCTGAAGGCTGCGGTGTGCACCATCTGGAGTAAATGTGCAAGTTTGAAGGGTGTAAATGACGTCTTGTTAAATCAATGCAACCTCCAAACTTGGATTACACCATTTTCCTCGTCTGCCTCAGCTGTTCCGTCCTGCTGTGAAGCTCCAGAAATGTTTGGTGCACTACGAGACTTCACCCGAATGGATGACTAGATTAAAATCTATTCAGCGAACTGTCAGTTTGGATTATATGCTTCCAGATATGCACTGTCACATTTTAAATCAATTATTTATGGTTTTCCCATGAAGGATGGTGAGTCAGAAAATGTTTGTAACATTAATGCTTTAATTGGTTTGTGGGTCGGCTGTTAGTTATCCGATGTTGCAGGAGGATGACGCCGTCTGTGAGCACTGAAAGGTAAAATACCAACCACAAGTATTCTTCCAGCACATGTGGCTTCATCGTGTCTGTGAGCCACCGTGAATAATGAAGCTCTTAATTAAAACAGCTCGAGGCTCCACGAGCAGTCACATGCCCACACATGTTTTGTTGTGATTTGCGGGGAGTGTCAGGTTCAGTTTAGGTTCAGCTGCCGCGCTCGCGACCGTCCTGCAGGATGTCCAGCTGTGCACAGCTGCAGGTGAAAGCAGCAGCGGTTCTAATGCTGTCGTTCAGGACGTCAGTGTTCAACAGATGTTGTGTCTCTGGAGATCTAACTCCCTCTAGCTCATAACAGCCCTCAGTGTTATCACTGTCAGATGATTTTCACTCGACAACATTTAATAATCTTTAATGGTGCATCTGTTTCACAGTCATTGCTCTGTGCGCCCCGTGATTTAACTTTCCAGGGTATGAAACAAGAGAAAGGGACCATCTGAGTCACACTGCTGCATATGTTCAAGGACACCCGAAGACATTTCAGCTTCGTCTTTGGCATCAAAACCAGGCGTTTCTTAAGAAGACCAGCGGATTTTCTCATCCATATGTGTGACACCCAAGCAGAACATAAGTAGGCATTGAACAATAATATTCTTCATGAAGGTTAACAAACTGGGGAGGTTTCTCCCTTTAACACTTAATCCCAAACATTTTAACACACACCGTGAGAAGAGAACGACTTCTCCACACACGTTGACTTTGACATTTTATCTTAACAGGCCAACAGTTGACTAATCATATATCATCATATTCCAGAGAGCAACACCGACTCACTCTGCAGCTAAATACTGCTGCGCTGCATTTTATGACATGTTGAAGATGTCAGACAACTCATCATGACTCACATCGTGAGTGACTCACAGCCGACAAATGGAAGTTAAGTGAAAGTGATATTAACAAAATGCCAACTGTCAAGACTGTTGTGTTTCATTACTGCTGTTTTCAGGGAAGCCCTGTGATCAACGGCCCAACCGTCTGGGATTTGTCTTTAATACTGTTTGCCTTTTTGAATCAGTGTGTCATCAGGAGATGTGCTGAGTGTATCTGAGTGCAGAGCTGTTAAAATGCTGAGCACACGCGTACATTTAAGGTCGTGACTCGTAAATGTTTTGAATGAACGCGTGGACACTGAGGAATCGGGTATCACGTTAATGTTCCTGGACTTCTTCTGAAGTCATTGAGCCTGAAAACAAAGGACCCCTTACAGACTGCATTAGAAACCCCCAGCAGTTACGCTTATTTACAGAGGAATGTGGATGAATGTGGCCTCTCTGGCTTTCACTTCCTCGTGATAGAGCGATGCAACTTACAGCTGCTTCCCTTCCTGGAAGCTCCTCAGCAGAACCCTTCTGCAGAACCGTGTGCCGGTGGAACGGCCTGGAGGTCAGATAGTGCCGAGGTGTCGATGACTAACACGCTTCTGCTTTGTGCAATATAGGAATGAGAAGTGAGACTAATAAATATAGATGGAGGGATTAGTCGGAAGATGATCTGCAAAACATGTTGACAGACAGTTTACTAAATGAATCAAATACAAATATGTGCTGCTCTAATAACATATATTCGGGTTTTGAACTGTTGGTTGGACTAAAACTTTCACAGACATGAAGACATTAAAGGAACAGTTCACCCAAGAATCAGAATGAATTAGTTATCTCTCATACTGAAGGCCAAAATCCATTTTAAACTGAAGTAGAGGGAGATTTGTATTTGAGTAAGCTGACTGGCAAAAAAAGTCCCAAACTGGATTCAACTAAGCTAACAGTTAGCAACCATGTCTGAAGACACATCCTGTGGTCCAGGTTAGGATGTTTCTCTGTTTCAGAAGAGTCAAATTATTGACCTGCATCAAGCAAAGAAAACAGCTAAAGAGATGCTAAATCTACTGCGACAGAACTGTCCAACACATCACTGAAACCTGGAGGGAGAGTTTGGTGAAATCAGGGGGTAAAGAATCAACGCAGAGCTTCAATAATCTGGGGAGCATAAACTCTGGAGGAAGGTCATGTGTTCTGATGAGAGGGCCGTGTTCTGATCTGAGGCTGATTCAGTTGGTCAGGTTTAGGCCTAATGAGGTCAGCTGACTTCCTGAATAAACTGACGATTTGCTGCTTTCGCTTCTTTTACACATTTTGATTTTAATTTCTCAAATATTTCGTGTTTTAGCAACCAATGTTTTTGTTTTTATCAACATACACAGACCTGTTTTATTTCAAGAGATTTCGTAACGTTCAGCTTGAACACACTCTCGACACAACAGCATAAACTGTTGACATCTGTCGGCTGTGTTGCTGATTTGTATTGTGACTCTTGCCTCTGTGTAACTACTGGTGGTGGGATTTCATGTCATTATGGTGTTTCCTGACAAGAATCAACTTGTAGTACCAGCATTCTCACGCTCGCAGCACCAGGAGACATCTGTCAACTCCCCCACACATTAGCTGAGGAGATTTTTATCTGCATAGTATCAGTTATTTCCTACACAGATAGTGTGATTAAGAGATGCAAAATGATTTGCAAAGTCTCTCCCCCTCCTGATGCTCTCCATATTTCTGACATAACACATGTTTAGTCAAGAGAAAACAATCAAAATGAACTTTTGAACTTGAGTCGAATAAACAAACTTGACCTCAGGAAAGAATAAAGACGTTCTTCTGTGCAACGTTTGCAAACTTTTCTTTCTTCACTAATCTATGAGGTGTCGCAGCTGAAAAGGCCGACGAGTCGACTTCACACACTGTTCTGTGTTTTGTAAATCTAAAGTTCTTTTATGCAACAAGATGAAATTGAAACTACAGCGGTCAGTTAAATGCTGTTCAGCTTTCTACATCATTCAGCGTCTCACAAGCTCAGACGAGGAATTCCTCTTAAACAGAATCAAAGACGTTAAAATCAGTGACCGGACCTGATTCTTCTCTCCCTGCAGCAAGAAGGCTGCCAAGCCAGAGACCACTGTTCAAGACTACGTTTCATCCATCAGCATGAAACCACTGGACACTTTCCTGCCGTGTTTGTGGCGCCAGAATTAAGACTTTTTTTAGACAAAGCATGAATTTTTCCTGATCTTTGCCACATGTTTCTGCAGATACTGGATCTGCTCTGCTGCTTCGGTTCACACATAGTTGATAAGAACTGAATTGTTCCGTTTGTCGTATTATCAGGAACCCAGCTTTGTTTTAATCTGAACGGAGGCAGACGCGACTGCTCCCATGCTGAACTTCATGATTTTGAACCTCAGATAATCTACGATGATCTGGTGGAATGAGCTGAACTCTACAGGACACAACATCTGGTTTTGACACTAAAGCACTAATAACAGTTTAAATACTTAAAAGGTATTTTTGTCCAACTTTTAATGATGAAACAAAGAAGTATAAACCTTAATCCTGCAATCCATGCCGACTAAATCTCCAAGAGGTTGCTCTGAATAGCCGGTGTGTGTGCGACACCTAATAAAAGGAACTTCCAGCTGCAGGCGTTGTGACACATCATCAGTGAACCCTGTGACACGCCGCCTCTCACATGCAGGTACATTTTGTTCGCAAATGTCACCCAAACTGATCCCGAGTCTCTGGCAGATCCTTGTTTGTGATAAATGGTAGTATCACAGTGACATTGTTGTGGTGATGCTGCATTGGCGTCCCACAAGAGTGACGGGATTCCCTCCACAGTCAGCTGATGTGCCAGATACTCAAACAATACTGCTGCTTTCGTTGTTTTGCACAGGGAAACCCTTTAAGATTGAACTAAAGATGCAGTTGCTTCAGTACATGTATGTGAATTGTAGATCTACACTTCTGTTTCTTTCTTTTTAAGGACAGTGAGGATTAACATCAACCTGATCAATCAGAGCGTCAGATGAGATGATTGATACATAGCTTAGTTTAGTGTTGGGACAACTGGAGTTATATGTGCGATAACACTGTTCAATATTGTGACAATGATATAACTTACGATAAATGAACAAATATTGAAGTTTGCATATTATTAACTACACAGTTAATGATGGCTGATGTTGGTTTTGAATTGTTGGTGGAGGTCTTTATGGTTGTATTGCAGCTGGCGATGGAGGTCAGTTGTGTTTCCTCTAGAATTTGCAACAACTGCTCTGCATGTTTTACACAGTACCTGTAACACGTCGCCTCTCCTGAATCTAAAATAAGTCCATGTAGCAGAAATGCTGTTTCTTCTCTCTTCTCCCTCAGCCACCATAACCTCGCAACCACCACCAAACTGATGCCGATTAATTTTGTCAGGGTAGCTAACGGTGTCAGTGTGAAAGCAATGATGCCTACAGCCAGCTCAAGGTTGCATAACAAGCCGAGTTAGATGCTAATTTGAAGCAGCTGACTGACTGGACGTGAGGCAGAGAACAGACAAGGACACGCATCACCTAATAAGAGACACAAGTACAGTAAGTCTCACTGCTATAAATAGTCTTCCCTGGAATATTTCTGAGGCTTGTGAATCATTTTAAACAGACTTTAAAACAAACTACTGCAACCGACATCTGCAACAATCGCTCCATGTTTGGGCATGTAAAGCATCCCTACTGTGAGCTAGACAATCACAAAATCCCAACCTTAACAAAACGGTGACAAATCCATCCTGCTGAGGTCACGATAAGAAAGCAGAGACCGGACTCCTTCAGAGGAGTCCTGCACCGGGTTTCTACTTTAAAAAAAAGGAGTTACTGCCGTTTCTGTGGTGAGAATCAGACTGTTGGGTTTCCAGTCGATCTGCGTCATGATTAATTGGTCCTTGATGCTTGTTTTGACCCGTCTCAGTCGTATGACCTCCTCCTTCAGAATGACTTCCTGATACTGCTCTTAATGAGCAAAACCAGACCACTAATCGCCCTCTGCTTTCTCTTTTTGTGAAGCTAATTCTGAAAATGCGCCAGGTAAAACCCACAAAGACTGATTGTGTAACGCCCTATTAATCATGACCTCAGAGTTTTGCTCGCTGCCCAGTCACCAGGATAAAATGTTGGCGCTGTATGTACTGAAAACAGCTTGTTTATTCAATGTCATGTGAACAGTTTTCACAGTGTGTGTCACGTCAAGTTCAGATGGCGTGTTTGTGAGCTGAGAAGGAATGATGCCGGTGAGACCACTGCCGAGCTCGAGGACACAAGTCAAGACCATCGCTTCCAGCCGTCTCTCTGGCAACAAAGTCAGATATCTTAGACCAAACATGAACTCTTTCTCACCCTAATCAAGTGGAATGTGTGGCTCAACTTTTCCAGACCATAAGCGCAGGGATGTAACACCAAAATTACAAGAAAAGTAATGTTTCCTATTCTCTGTTTGAAACGAACTGTAGTGACCTCAAAACTGGGAAGCTAGAGGCCTCTGTTGCGAAATAAGGCTGGAGTGGTGGAAAGGGAGTTCCCCTTAATTTTATCAATCAATCAATCAATCAATCAATCTTTATTTATATGGCGCTTTTCATACAGAAAAAAGTAGCTCAAAGTGCCTCACAGAAATAAACAAACAACAGCAGAAGAGTAGAAACAGCAAAATAAAATGAGAAGATAGTTAAAAGAACCCAACCCTCCACCCCTTCAGACATGGACAGAGACATACACACTCATACACACACTCACACATACACACACAGACACACACACACTCATACACACCCATGCAGTAGCTGTCACTAAAGAGACATGGCTGGACAGCGAGACCTGGTGC
>JARJLU010013863.1:0-88326 GCA_030272975.1 Sparidentex hasta
TCATTATTACCGGCTCTTCGTTCCTCTGCAGAGGTAGTCTGAGTAGGAGTTTGAGCCGCTGCCTCCATAACAACAAATATTTCTGCCACACTGTCAAAACTGTTGAACAATCACAGAAACAAAACTCCAGTTTTATACGGACATTTCAAACTTTTACAGTTACTAGTGAAATGTTGTTACACAGTGAAAACCCACACAGTGTCATCTTACACCTTATTTTGTTGTATCAAACATCTTATGTCCTTAAATTGTTGATAACATAACTCTTTATCAACTTGACAGAACCCGAAGTCTTTCAATTAACTGTCTTGTGTTGATGCAGGATCATCACTGCTTGGACTTGATGACAGTGATGTAAGTCCCATTGATTATATATTTAAGACTTTTTAAGACCCGGCGGAAACCCTGTGCATTACATAAACCTAAACTCAGGAGTAACTAGACAGTAATTATAACAACACTATAGTGGATAGAGACAAAACACTTTGTGAGTTAAAGTTTTTTGCCAGGGACAGAAAGAGTCAGGGAGTTAGACAGGGGACAGACACGTTTTTCCTCATGTAAGTTGCCAAAGTCAATGTGAATGCTGATGGCTGAAGTGATTTTTAAAAAAGTGCTGAATATACTGAGTAATTCTTGCCTGAAATGCATAAAACTATAGGAATGAATGGTCAAGATTTTGCAGAAAATGTTGCGGTTTTTCAAAAGCTGAAAAGTAATCGGCTGAATGAGCTTAAAAAGCTGAACATTGCTGAATGTTGGCTTTTAGTTCACACTAATTAGTGGGCAGCCATGTTGTTTAGATGTGAATCACAGAATGTGATTTTGAATGTAAACATTTAGAACAAAGGCAGTAGAAATGGAACTGTCCGGGTGAAAAAGCAAAAAATCAAAGCAAAATGGAACCTTCAGTCATCAAAGCGAAGATTCTATGATGCAGTTCGGCAGGGGTATAAAAGGGACAGCAGCTCTTCAGACTGTCACATCGTTATATACTTTCAGTCGTCTCAACAGCTCACACAGCTGACAGAGAGGGAAAGTAAAGTGAACGATCAACAGGCAGATCACTGATCCAGACGATATCTGTCCATCAGAAGTAAGAGTAATACTGTGCATTATTATTCTGAGAAAATGCCAGCGAAAAACATGCTGTCTGTGAGGAACCCAAAAGGTATCCAGAGGACCTCAAAGCAGCGGCTCAGAGACAGTTCTCGTGAGAGGCTGTCCAACAGGTGCCGAGCACTTTCTAAAGAAAATGCGGACCTGAAGAAGAAGTTGGTTGAAGAGAAAACCAAATACATCAAGGAAAAGAAATTAACAGCACAGCTTCGCCAAGAGTTGGCTCAGACAAGAGCCCAGTTGGAAAAAGACAATAGGCTGAATGAAATGGACATTAACAAGCCTCAAAAGTACAATATACAAAGTACAAAGTACAGTGATCCAACGGGTGATGCCAACCAGGTGAGAAACAACGCAAAGAGAAAGAAGAGGAAGACAGACCCTCAAGAAGATTATATGGAAGTCGAAGTTTCCCATATAATCAACACAGACAAGTCCGGAGCAGAGCTCCAGGTGGACAACAACAGGACCAAGCTCCTCCAAGATGAACTGGAGCGGATGAAAGCTTCACACAACGAAATCACCTTAAGGTATGAAACCGATGTCATGAATGCCAGACACCAGGTTGACAGCCTTCTGCGTGAGCTTGAATATGGCGTCCAGCAGTACAAACGCCTACAAATGGATTACGAGGAGCTACTCAGCCACAAGGACAATTTCCCAGCTGCGCTCCATGCAGAGAGAGAAAAGAATCGTCTACTCCAAGAAGAACTACAAAAGACATGTTTGTCATACCATGAAATCAGCCAAAGGTATGAAAACGACATCATCACTTATGGACAGCAGGCTTACAACGCTCAGCTCCAACTAGAGATGATCAGCGCTTCGCAGTTTGAGATAAGCCAAAGATACCAAACTGATGTCATCGCTGTCAGACAGCAGGCTGACACTCTTCAGCGTGAGCTTGAAAAGGAAGTTAAGGCTCACGCAGACACAGTGTTGGTAGGCTCGCATGTGATCAACAACTTGAGGGATGTGCTGGACACTGTTTGTCAAAACATGGCAAAGGAGATCAGTGTCCAGCCTCAAGAGATCACAGGTGATGCGAGAGCCAGGCGTGAGGAGAAGTGTGAGGAAGAGCCAATGGAGTGCGAGGATGAGTCAGTGGAGCAGCAAAATTGCTCCATGAAGTCCACAGATAACGCACCGGCCCCTTAACTCCCAGAGGAAGATCAAGTCCCTGAGGAGACTCTCCCAAAAACGCCAGAGTGACCCCTTCGATCAGGGTTGTGGGTTTTCCCCGGGTGCTCCGGTTCCCACAAAAAAAACACTAACAATACAAAACAATACAAATTCAAAATAAATTTGAAAATGAATTTGAAAATGAATTCTGAAACTCATTTGGAAATAAATTCAGAAATGAATTTGGAAATAAATCTGGAAACTAATTTGGAAATTAATTTGGACATTATTGCTTGGTGTTCAAGTTAATAAGGTGATTTCCATATTTGTGTTTACATTTTATTAAGGTTTACAAAACCAAGAGAAATCCTGTCAGCCTCTAAATGTATTTACTTGAGAGTGAGAGTCATATTAGTTACCCTGGACAGTTTTTACACAAAGATGTCTCTTTTACCAGATGATAACCTATTTGAGATTTAAGGGGATTAATGATTTTTTCATTAACATGTGAAGTGATTCCATACTTTATGAGCCGGTAATAGAAGTGTCACAGACATAACTGTGTGCCATTATTTAGCATGTATTTAACTGCGTAGCCTACTCAACCACAGTAGATACAAACAGATACAAAAATCAGGAAGAAAAGATGAAGTACACAAGTTCATCAACATCAGGAAGCCCTGACACTCTGTTTATGAAATACTACATGGTGTTTGGTTTCCATTGATGATGGTCATCTGTTTTTAGGCAAGTGATTTTGTTTTGTTTTTGACAATTTTAAAATAATCTTTAAACACCTTGTGTTTGGCTTCAAACCTCACACTCCATTTATATAACACTTTTCACCATGACAAAACTGCTTTTTTCTGTTGAAAGAAGAAAGCCAAGTTGTCTTTACAAGCTCTGAGGCTGTGCTACTACCTTTGAAGGCTGCACACCTGAAGAATTGGCTCCATGGACTCACCTTTCTCCGCTGATCAGCTGTTAGCCTAGCCGATCAGGTGTTAGCTTAGCAATGCTATCTTATTAGCTAACTTACTTATTAGCTGTCCATCGCTGCTCCATTGGTCCTTCCTCCACCACAACCTCGGGGTTGTTTGCCGTCAGGCTCCTTTGTCACATTCCTCTGCTGCTGTGGTCTCATCCGGCTTGCGGCGATGTTGGATGGTCGCTGCTCCGCCATTGCTGGCGGGGTCCTCGTGTGTTCAGGGCAGGAGCCCTGGACCTCTGCTAGCACTTCACCCCAGACTCCATCGCTGGGACTGGATCTCCACAGGAGACCTCCAGACGCAATTTTGCTTTGACTGAAGGTGCTATTCCCTGCAGTGCCGAAGGCAGTGTTGATGCGGTGTGGCTGCTCCCTCTGTGCCTACTGACAGGCGCTCCATTTCTTCTTTGTTTTGTTTGTTCTGCTTTGTTAAGTGTCCTTGGGTATCCTGAAAGGCGTTATATAAATTAAATCTAATATTATTATTATTATTATTATTACTATTATTATTATTATTATTACAAGGGGTCAATTTTCCTCATAGAAGATGGGTAATGGATCATAAAATGATGCTAAGGTAACAAGTTTTGATATGGATACAAGTGCTTAAATAGTCTGTGGTGGTCAACTGTGAAATAATTTAAAGGCAACAACAAAATGCAGTAAATACAGAAAAGCAGCAAAACCAAAACTATACAACCCCCCCCCAACCACATGCAACAGAGAAATGCTGCATATTGAGTCAGCACAACTGAAGTGTCAGCACAACTGAAGTGTCAACACAACAGAAAAGCCCCGCTAGGGGGTCCCGACCTCCCGACCTGGACCTATTATACTGTGTGGACCAGTTTGGTACTTTGTGCCTGACGAGAGTGGAGTAAAACTTTTAGAGAGGTGACATCATGGTTACGCGGTTCAAACATTTGGTTGTAATCTTTTATGATAATATAACAATAACAGTTCAAAAAGATTTACAGATTTACATAGGCCTAACGCTAGCTGATTGAACTTGAAGTACAGCTGATTCCAGGAAAAGGCATCAAGTGCTACTTTTCGGGGACAACAAGGGATTGAATGTTTTCTTTTATTATTAAGGTCTTAACATTTACTACTACAACAAAAATAACTAATTATACATTATTATTAACTATTAACAAAAACAATTATTATTGAAAACAACAGTTACAAATGATGTGCAGCTGTGAAAGCCAGGTCCTTCAAAGGATGTAGACCATGAATTGAGACACAGCCAACGCACAGACTGGTCCACACAGAATAATAGGTCCAGGCTGGGAGGTCAGGACCGGTGTTGCGCACGTCACTTTTAAAAAAGTAATTAGTTATAGTTACTAGTTACTTCTCCCAAAAAGTAACTGAGTTAGTAACTGAATTACTCCACTATAAAAGTAATATATATTGCGTTAAGCGTATGCCATTGAGAGATGCTTTATTAGATTAGAGTTGCTTACAACAGACATGGACAAACACTTCTCTCTGGGACAGAATGTACACTTCACATGTACGGTCTTGCCTTTTACCTCAAGGATATTAAAGTAGTGCCTGTACTTCCACTTTAAAAACGCCAGCTTTCCCTCTGGACTCGCCATTACCTTACCTCTGCTAGTTTGAGTGTGTGAGGCTGCTGTGTGCGTATGTGGTTTGTGTGTAAACTGAACACTGCTTCTGATTGGCTTATTAACTCTTACTCTACCTTAGCCAATCATCATCACTTATGCGGTTGTCTGGCCCCCCCAAGAGCCAAGTCGGATGACAACAGCTTCAAATGAGTAGCTTCAGTTAACAACGCTCCACATTGAATTGTCGTTAACGGTCATGCCGCTGTAACGATGGAAATAGTGATTAGTTAGGTTACCTGTTACTGAGCAAAGTAACGCCGTTTATTTTAACACTGTTATTCCCATCACTGGTCGGGAGCCCCTAGCGGCCTGGTGCTTTTCCATTGTGTTGTCTCACTATGCAGCATTTCTCTATTGCATGTGTTTTGGGGGGTTGTATCGTTTTGGTTTTGCAGTTTTCTTGTATTTGCAGCAATTTGTTGTTGCATTTGTTTTGTGTGTCTTTGGTTCTGCGTCATTCACGTATTTGCAGCTTTTGGCCGTTGCTGCGCGTTTGCCCTTGACGGCGGCCGTAGTTGTGCGGCCCACAGCCGGGGGGGTTTTAATCAGGAAACGTCTGATCACAGCAGTCAGTCCATCACTTCATTTGCGGACATAAAGATGAGCAACTGGACAGTTGCTGAGATCCAGGAGATGCTAGTGTCTCCTCAGTCTCTGTTGCTGTCTTCGTGGTCCACTTGTTGTTGTAGTAGCAAGCTACTACGGTCGTTACTTTCAAATTAAAAGCCCCCCGCTAAGAACTCGGTTCTAAACTCCAATGGGGTGCAATGTAAAGCTCTTATTTTAAAGACAAATTCGACCTGCTTCACTGTTCTCGGCCAACTTCGTGTCTGGATAGAATTCAAACCAACGCCATTGTCGGCACTCTCCAAAATAATCTCTGTGGGATGTTTTTTTTTTCCTTTCTAAAAATCCATAATCAAAACCATAAATCCTGGCCAGCAAGTCCTGTTCTGACATAAAGTGTTAGGATATCCAAGAAAGCAATTTAATCTTGCACTGAACGACACCCTCAAGAAGATCATGCATTATATCAAATGAGTAACTATTACAAACATGGAAATACTTCTGTGAATTAAGTGTAGGATTTTTTTTTCAACCCAAGTCATGGAGGATGACCTTGATGATTCTCAATCAGCAACAAAGACATCAGGGCACTGGTCATCCTGTCAGTCAGACCATCAGAGGGAATTCAGTCCAGTCAGCTGCAGTGGAATTAAAAAACAGAATTCAGAATACTTCGAATGCTACGTTTCAAATGTTTTAAACCAATTACGGAGCTATTTGGCCATGGGCAGCCACACTTAATAGCAGTAAGCTGTTGCTCTGGTGATTCGCTGCCCCTCATTTGTTTTGAGCATGAATTTGACAGCTGAACAAATCTTACATGTTACTCCTTTAAAATGTCCACTGATAAATCAGCCACTTTCAGCTTATTGCAGGTATAAGAACTTGACTTGTGTAACAACAACCTCCAATGCTGAACACCTTTTCCACAGAACAAGGACTTTGGATTTTGCCCCCCCCCCCCCTTTACAAACATTAGATTGGAATCGTTAGCAGGGATCTGGGAAACCAAAACCACTGTATGTACAGTCATGTGAGTATTATTCTACAGTAATATAGACTTGAAGGAATCTTTAAGGCAAAACCTGTGATCCTCACTGCTGAACACATAGTGTACCTCCCAACAAAAGTATGTGGTCCTAACCCTTTCTCTGAGGAGAAAAATGAATAAATGTGTTTTGAGATACTGATGCATCTTTAGTACAGTAATGACACCAGCTGGTTGTAGCCTGTAAATAAGCAAGGAATTTTTGATGCAGTCTATTAAGAAAGTTTTGTTACTGGACACAATAACAGTTCATTCCTATGAAAGCTGCTCAGTGGTGTTTTGAAACCCCCCCAAAAAACTCAATTTCCCTGCTATGAAAATATGTGGATCAATGACTGACCCGGTTAACTTCTGGTTTAGCACCCTGCTAACCTTAATGGGGCTAGAATTATTTAATCATGCGGCTCTGCTAGACTTTCCAAATGTTACTGGACCGAATGGTTCAACTTGTGACAATGAAATGAGTCACGTCGCAGAAGGCTGAGACGCTCAAAAGAATGTACTGACCGTTTTATGTGAAAGTTACATCAGTGACGTACAACGTGGCGCTTCAGATCATAGAAAATCATAATCAATCACAGACAGGCTGCTTTGCCTGTGGGAAGTGGGAACGTGTTCAATACAGGACTTTTAAAAAAAAACCTGTGTAGACCTGCTTCTATTGGTGATAAAGCAGCTTTACTCAAGTCTGTATCAGATGGTCAATTATTGCATTGAGCTTTTCAAAATACATCACTTCATAATTAGAAAACAAAACAAACATGTTTTTGATATTAAAGTGTTCTTGCTCTCTCATATTTGCATAAAGAAAGAAAAAAGAAAGAAAGAAAGAAAGAAAAAGAATTGTACTGTATTGTACTGTCTTGTGTGTAGCTCCTCACAGTGAGGCTGACTTTCAGCCCTCTGCTGTTCAGCTGCAGTCAGCTGAGGCTCACTGTGGTGACTCAGTAGTTTTGGCGCGGTGTCGAGATGTCTCCCTCTCTAACTTTCAGTTTCATTGCCTCTGTTGAGGGACAGAGAGGTAAGACGCTGCGTTCTGAGTACCTCTATGATTATTAAGGTGACATTTGAACAAAATACATTGTTATGATGGTTTGATGCAGTAATGTGAAGTAACTGTATGCCTGTATGGGGATAATACACAGATATGATTACATAACGCTCCTTGTTTGCTGAACTATGTTTACTCGGCTTGGCTTTGAAAACGGAGTGAGTGATATCAGACAGATTTCTGCTGTAAGAAGTTCAAGTTTCTTGCCATTTAGACATATGAGTAATCATTAATGTACAAAGTTAAAATGTCAGATACAGTAGTTTATGAGCTTAGAATGGTTACATCATACAGTTAATAGACAGATGTATTTATGAGCAGTCTGCTGACTCCAGGCTGTCTGACTGCCCAACTCATCCTCTGCACTCCACAATAAAATAGTTTCATTTCTATGACTTGCTGTTTATTCATCCATTTATAAAACTGTTGTTTGTGTGAGTAGCATAAAGGCACTCACTAGCGTTGTGTTACGAAACCTGGCAGTGTAAAATGACAAATGAACCTTCCTTGTAAGCTGTATGTACATAGTGTTACATAAGGAGTGCTGTTACATTTGGCGGACCCCGCCACATTTCTCACTTCAAACAGTGTTCTGAGGGCCAGATTTTTTATTCTGTTATGGATAAAAAATCAACATGTCTGAGTTTCTAGTTTTGACCTCATTGATAGTGTAAATACTAAAATTCTGAGCTTCTGGATTTCTTTTCCAAAACTACATAGTGCATCTTCAAGTATGGAGGATACTTTTTTCCCCTAACTTTACATTTAACTTTAGTGAGGGTGAGTGTGTTAGTGTATGGTAGTGTCGATTTATACTGAGAATGTATGTATTTATACATAATAATAAACAAATAAATAAATACATACAAATACATTGCTAAAATGATTCAACAATATTCAGCAATTATTGAATGGGAGCTACACACCTGTACCTGCTAGTAGTTCCTCACTGGATGCCGATCGGTCCAGCCAAATGTGCCAGGCAAAATTGATTATTAAGATCACATATATCCAGTTTTTTGTTTTGCTTTTTTTTGCTATGTGTGTGATGACCTCAGTTTTCTTGTGTTTTGTTTCATTTTGCACTTGCACCTTGCAGGGCTCTCGGCCAGCACAGCAGAGGCTTTTCCACAGGTAAGCATTGCAAAGAAGACAGTTATCACAAAATGAACTTGATTTAACTGAGCACCAGCAGTCTAATAATCCAACTGTTTGCTTTTGTTTTGTTTTTTACAAAAGAGGACTGAATGGAGAAGAAACGATCTTGGTCGGGGCTCGTGAGTGATGAAGAAGAGGAGTACAGGAGAATAAGCCCAAGGAAAAAGAGAAGCGTCCAGTATAACGAGGATGGTGATGGTGAAGGCGACATTGACGATGAGGATGAGGAGGAAGAAGACGAGGACGACGAGGACGACACTGAGAAGCTGGGCCCATCCACCCAGGACGCCCACACCCAGACTACACAAGAAAACAGTGAGTTTTTAAGAGCCATGTGATATATTGAGCAGCCACTGATCTTCTATGAATATGTTTTTCTTGAGCAACAGTAATGAATATGCCACTCTGTGTGCATTTCCTGTGTGTGCAAAATCTGTAGGATTCTTGACTGTAATCTGTGGAAACAAAAAAGGCATCCTGGATAAAGAAAAGCTGAAAAGAGGTAAGCTGAAACTACTTATTAAACTTATTAACGTATTCCTTCATCCTTTGTCTGTTTTGTTTCTAACCTGTGCTGCTGTGTGGGGATGCTCTGTCTAGGTGAAGACTGTATTAAATGTGAAGACTGCTGGTATTCTCCGCCTGCATTTGAGGACTTTGGAGGGAGAGGCTCCTCTAGGAAATGGAAACAAACTATTTTGCATAAAAGTGAGCCTCTGCAGAGTTTGTTTGAGGTAAGACTGCGTCGTCCTTCATGCAGAGTGTGTTCTTCAATCAATGCGACCAGAAAAGACAGTAAATAACCTGCTTCACTAACTTGTCTATACTCACAGAAAGGTGACTTAACCACCAAGGGATATAAAAGCAGACGAGCTGAGCCTGCAAAGGTAGCTGAACCTCCAAATATAATGTGATTCTTGCTTTTGCAAAAACACTGCACCTTTGACAGTTACAATGACGACGAGTCTTGTATTTCTTTCAGCAAAAGAAAATTCCATCATTAAATCGAATCACCTCTTTGGACAGCTCCTCTGAAGGTTTGTCTGTGATTTACTGTAACTCCAAGTTAAACCAGAATAGAGCGGTGTAGGGATGGCCTATATATTTAGGCTACGTTAGCATCGCCCCTGGTGTCATCGAAAAACTTTTGAATTGAGTTTTGGATGCATCGCATTGGTGTGGTTTAAACATCACCAGAGCTAAGCATCTCAGCAAAATAATTATATATCTATTTCACTCAATTAGTTGTACTTATTATATTTTATGTCATAGAACAAAACTTGTAAATGTCTTAAGCCTGTGTTAACCACAGATGTTATTTCATGCATTTAACCAAAAAAAACAAATTTGAAAACCCACTGACTTTGAGGCGAGTGAACCGTATGTTCAAAAAACACAATCGTCCACTGTCTGAATTCAAGTTTTTCTCTAGCTTTAGCAATTAAGCTAATCAGCGTTGGAAAGCTAAGATTAGTCTGACTGCCTTGGTAAGTCATCGTTAACTTCATTCAAACTTGACATAAACAGAATACAGCTCACCAGCTCAGTCTTAGGTTTAGTAGAAATAAATCCTCAATTTGCAGCGAAAATATTCCGGCTCTTCACTGTTTTTTCCCGCTGTCGATGCCCTACTGGCCCAGCTCGGCATGTCTTCTTGTCGCTGAAGTCATATTGCAGGTCAGAGACTTCCATCAGCTAATAGGGCCAATTAGCATCACTGCTTACTGAGCTACTTACTAATGGCAGCTAATGACAGTTACAGGAAAGAGGATACTTAGCAGCAGTATATATGTGTTACTGCCCTCTGTAGTTTTGGAGCTTCGAAGGCTGGACATTTCTTATGAATCACGCCATTAAGGATTACTTAAAATGCACTATTTTATTATTTGATCCATGTCAAAGACTCAGAGATACAGACTGCAGAAGAATCTGATGAAGAGGCTGTTAAAGATGAAGACTGGCTACCAAGCAGTGGAGACTTGGTGCTGGAGGCAGAAGAAGAAAGGGTCGAGGCTGAAAATGGCGGAGAGGTTGTAGACTCAGATTTTGACACGAGTAAAGAGGAGGATGAAATCGAAGCGGGGGAAATGGAAGACAAGGATGTGCCTTCTAGTGGTGCTAATGACAGCAGTGTTTCTGAGGGTGAAGTTACCTGATCATCATCTTTAGAAATACCATTACTGAAATGAATGTAAACACGTGAGACTAATATTCATTTCTTTCTTGCAGAAAGGAAGCCGAAAGTTATTTTATCAACACCTGAGAAGAGAGCATTGCAGACGGAGGTAAAAGTTGTCATCAAAAAGCTTACAGAGGTAAGATGTGGAGAAACTGTGGCATCATTTCTGTGTGTGTGTGTGTGAGTGTGTGTGTGTGTTCCTCTGTAATATGTCTCAGAAGAAGTACTGAGCCATGTTAGTGATGCGGCTCAAGGGACAGCAGTATTGGTCTGACACTGGTTTGCTGGTCACCCCTCCATTCCACTGTAGCCTTTTGGTTTACATGAGTGGTTTGTGTGAAATGGCCTCTTACCTGTGGCAGTAAGAGAATCATCAACTATTGGATGGATTGCAATGAGCATTTGGTGCTAATAAGCAAATGTTGCATGCTTCTGTGACATAACTTGGGATCGGGCTCATCTTTCCTCAAACCCCAGGAATTTTATTTGAAAAAGCTGAGCAAACAAATTCACAACTTCTAAGAATTTATTGATGAAAAGTCAAGTCAATAATCAGGGTCACTGACAAATAAGTACGGTCGATGAATACTTGCCAACCTCCGGACCCACGATGAGGGGAAGATTTACTGCCCCATAGCTGCAGCTAGCACTGTGCTGAGGACAATTAATGATGATGAATGCCATGTTATACTATTGTTTAGATAGTATTGCTTGACACTTATGTAAAACCCCACACTAGATGTTGCTGCTGTTGTGCTACATGTAGGCCTGTTTTATTTTTCCAGAATGGTGGTATGCTATCCAAAATCACACAGTGCGTTGGCATTATGCCACCATTGTTCCCCTGCTGGTGTCATGGGGGCATTGTTGCATTGGTATTGTGCGATCTGTGTGATAAAATTGCAAAATATTTAACAGTTCCTTCAATGGTAAGAGGACTCAACAAACTACTGGATTGATCACAATGACAATTGTTGGCTAATTAGCGAAGGTAACAAGCTAACACATAGCATTTCATGAGCGGGCCTCCTGTGACATTATCCATCACAGTGGTCGGGGTCATCAATACTTGACCCTAGGAATTTTGATTGAAATAGATGAACAGCCAAAGAATGTATAGACAAAAAGTTAAGTCAATTATCACGATCAATGGTACGGGTGATCAATACTTGCCAACCTCCAGACATCATAGCCTAAATCAGGTGACCATAACTAGCTAGGGCATCTGAGACTCTTAGCCCAGATTTATCAGAATAAATACTGATAAATTCGTGGACTATTTTGAAAAAAAGAAAAATCAAGTACAACAAAGAGTCTGACATCTTTGTGAGACATAACATGTTGTCTACTTTAGTTTCAGGCGACGACTGATTGCCAGTCCAACCACGAGGAGCCTGCACGGGAAGGTTTGTAAACTGATGGTAATTATTGTCCTACTAAAAGAAAAAGGAGTTATTAGTGCATTGAAGTTGTAATTAAATCATTTCTCAAAGAAATAAGTAATAATATGCACTAAGAAATGCTAATTCCACAACATTATTTTACCTTGTGATTTAAGTGTTTTACTTCTGTATCCTTGGTTGTATGGGTGAGCAGACAGTTGGTGTCAGCCATTGGATGAGTCCGACCCACCTGAAGCTGAAGGTGTTGAGGGAGAAAATGGAGAGGAGTTCACACAATATAATGAAGGAAGAGAAGATGGACACAGAGGCATCAAAACTCGGACAAGAAACTGTCCATCACCTCTGTCTGCACCAGCTACCTCGTCCCAAGACATCAAACGAGAAACTGAGAACATCGAGTCAACCGGCAATCGCACTGCCAGTCTCAGTTCCTCCGCCACAGACACAGGACTTCTTGGCAACGTGAGAGGTGAGTATCAAATGTTTCACTGTTTTTTTCTTTTTTGTTATCGTAACACATTACGTGTGTGACACACAACAGGTAAAAAAAAAACAAAAAAAAAAAACAAGCTAGTGTAATGAAGGGTCTTTGTTACGATGGAATTGCACTATGGAACTGTGTAACAACGGTTGCCCATTTCAACAGTTCCTTTTGTGGTAATATTGTTTCAGAGTTCAAGGACTTGATTGAATAATTAAAATTTTTTTGTGAATTTATTTGACATTTGGTCCCATACAAAGATGATCATGGGAAGGGAGAAGAAACAGGGCACTGAGAAAATAAGGAGAAAGAAAGACAGCAAGACAGAGAAGAGGGAGTGGGCCTGAAATGCAGACAATGGATTAAATGTTTCGAAAACTATGAAAATGCTAATACCATGCACCTTGAAACATCAAGACCTGAAGGCCAGCTAGACATGTTAAGGCAAAGGCATCAGCCATACATGGAGTTGTTAAGGAGTAAAGCATAGATGCATAGATGAGAAACCATCATAGAAGTGCTTAGAGAAGAGAAGACAATATGTTTTGTAAATATAAATATATGTGCTAACTGTATAGATGTCGGCCCCACCACTAAGTCCCAGAGGGTGCTGAATGAGTGTAAATATCAGAACAGAGATGCCACCACCTCTCGCCAGCAAGCAGCAGATTTACAAGTGATTCAGCTCAACACAAGGTAAGGTCTAAGTGTCATGTTACTCGGATGAATAAAGATGCCTAATTTGCATGCAAGGCCACAAAGACATTTTCTTTCAACAGGATTCCCCGAACAACACAAGCCTCAAACATCACTCATCACTCAAACATCACCACTCAGTCCAAAACGCTGGACGCTCCATCCTATCGGCCCTCCACCAGCTGTGATCTGGGTGCAATGGACCTCGATCAGCTGAGGAGAGAGAAACTAAAGATGCAGATAAAAGTGTTGAGGTTACAAGAAGAATACTATAGTCTGAAAATAAAGGCACATAAGAAAGTAAATTGATTCACTGAAGCCAGGTTGTAAAGCTGATGGTTGCAACAGGACAATACGGTCACTCAGGGATTACAGAGAGTGTTTACTGGTCTACTGGAACATTCCTGTCACTTATCAACTTCATCATCATCATCATCATCATCATCATCATCATCATCATCATCATTTCAATCCGTGAAAGGAATCGTGATGTATATCCTACAAACCAGGAACATATTTATAATGAAATTTGCTCAGGCTTCTGATCTTGGGACCATGTTGAACAGCAATGTTTCCCTTGTACATGTTTTCCTTGGGATTTTCTGTTTTATTTTAATTGATACATTAATCAAAGCAGAAAATGGATTCCTTTTTTTGGGACCAGTCATAGACTGTATATGAAGATGGCGGATGCACTTAGATGCCAATATGAAAATAATTATGTTTCTCTCTAATTCTGCTGCACTGATGCTGCTGAAGATTTATATTAATTTTTTAAAAGTTACGTACAAAGTAATTTTCTGTATGTTATACCATATGTTTCAGGATGTCTGTTTCATGAATTAATGGTTTGTAAATGCCATAATGTATTTGTCTGAAGCATTTACATCATGCAGCATGCAATTTTCTTTTATACATAAAATACATCTCAAACGTGCATGGATGACAGGGCTAAAAACCACCTGTGGAATAAACTGATTTATTACTGACTGATTAGTTTGCCTCATATTTTAGTCACATTTTATTCTAAAAGACATCTTTTTCTTTCCATATGAAACAATTAGACTAAATCTATTCACTATGCATGAACAAACAAAGAAACTGTTAAAATGTGTGACCACTAACTTAAACTTTTGTTAAATTCTTCTTCTTTTTTTTTTTTACATTAAAGCTGGCAAGTTTTAACTGTAAACCCAGACTCGGTTGTATTCATAAGGAGTTGTTAACTTGCTGGATTATTATTATTGTTTCAATAAAGTTGTTTTTTTTTATTAAAAAAAAAAAAAAAATCTGTCAGACAGCCGCGCAGCCTCCCTGCACCTCAGCTGACAGGGTTTATTATTTTTACTTTTAGGGTGATGAAGTTATGACCCGCCCTACTCTGCCTCTGATTGGCTAGCGCTCGCTGCCTTCGATGTTTGGGCTAGTTGGGCTTAGGCTGATTGGTTTAGAATGCGGTAATAATAACATGGTAAGCCAATCAGAGGCAGGGCTGGGCGGGTCATGCCTTTACCATCCTAGGAGAAAGAAAAACAGTGAAGATAATGTACACTGCGGCCATATCTGTGCTCCTTGTGAGAAACGTGGCTCTTGTCTGTGGCACAGAAGTAACTGGAAACACAGGGCTCATGACTTTAGCAGCACAGACCGAGACTGAACCCCGCATTACAGATTAAGAGCCGCTGTTTTCAAACTTTGCCTCAGTTTAACGCCTGCAACAGGCTCCCTCTCTCCTCCTGGCTCCCGTGTCTCCAGCCCAGCATCACGTCAAAGCGTGCAATAGACCCGTCGATCCGCTAGAGGATACTGTGCTAGTGTCACGTTTTGCCTCTCTTTGTATAAAGGTAGCTACAGAAACAGCAGGAGGTGATCATTTCACAGTACAGACAGCTCAGTCGTTACAGAGCATCTTTGCCAGTAGCAACGACTCCTCACAGACCAAAGACAAGTATACAGTTCATCCAAGCTCCTTTCCCCCCCAGGTAAGGTTTGAAATGCATGGCTTTTACTGGGAATGTTCTTTTGGTTGTTTGTGAATGTTGTGGTATTTGTCGGTAGAGAGGTGAGAGTGGAGGAGTGACGTTGACAAGTTAGCTCTGTTAGCCTCACATCTGGTTTAAAAACGCTAGCTTAAATGTTGCTAAAGTTGAAGACTAGTGTTGTAGTCATGTAACAACATAACATCAGACAGGGGAGTGCGTGTGTCGGGGTCCCGTCACTTCAGCGCACTGCAGGTGCAGACGTGGAGGACGGGTCATTAATTAGCTAATTAATTGATCACAGCGGGCGGTAATGACAGCATATTAACGGTGATAGGCTGATAAACCCTTTGTCGCGTTTGTTCTTGCGAGAGCTGTTGACGGCACAGTGGCAGTGGAGCTCTTCCCTGTGTGCGCTGCACCGTCTGCTCTCCACTCTCCTGCTGTCCTTACACATTCCTGCAAGAAGTCACAAACTTCGTCACATGTTTGCAGTCACGAGAGAATCATCCTGTTGTCTTGATGATTTATTTAATTCATTTCAATTAAACCAGCTCCATATAGTGCATATAAGTTGACCACAAATATCTATTCTCTTTTGTTTTGCCAACATCCATACAGTTAACCTGTTGACTGAATAGGTTGTTTAATGAAACAACACACTTCTGTCATCTTCATTTTGTGATGGTTCTGCTTCGATGATGCGAAGAATCCAGGAAGGCATGCTGCGGTTGTTTTAATGTTGTTTTTGTTGTCCTTCCTCCTACAGCTCCTGTTGATACCCGCCACTGTTAACCGCATAACATCCATCAGTACCTCCTGTATTAAAAAACCAACAGTTCAAGTAAGTATCGCTTCACGTCCTCTTACTGAACACGGCTTGATTTAATGTAAGAATTATGTCTCCTAATCTTTTTCTGTATGTTTGTTTGTCTCTCTCTTTCGCTCTATCTGCTTTAGAAATGCCAAGCAACGGGTCAACCACCAAAAGGTGTGTCTTCTGCCACACGCAGCTCGGTGTAGCCTGCAAGACGTGCAAGGCATGCAAGGCAGAGCAGCCACGTAAGCTGAGGCTCAAAAGGAAAATGGACAGGTTCGATCAGAAGCGCGACAGCTGGGTCCACTCCCATCAGAAGTATCATACCGTCTCTCACATCCGGGACGAAGCGTACATGTTGGTATGCAGTTGCTTTGTTGTCACCATGCGATTAAATTCCCAAATATTCCTTCTATGTTTTTATATTAATATCTTACCATCATTTTGTGTGTGTGTGTGTGTGTGTGTGTGTGTGTGTGTGTGTGTGTGTGTGTGTTCTTGTTTTTCAGCTGGAAAAACTGCAAGCCCTGGGAATCAGGGCTGTTTTGCTTATGGCTAGGCCAGTCAGAAAGACGAATGCCTGGCAGTCTGAGGTATTGACACCCCGCTGTGAGCTGACTGAGACATCAAGTACATTTCTGCAAAGGATGAAGGACGTCTATGATATTGTTGTGAAAGGTAAGAATATTCTGTTGTTTATTTTTAAAAATATCTTGTCTTGTATTTGATGCCTTGCGTCACAGTGACAGACACATTAGACAAATCAATTCACTAACTGAGCTCTGATGGGGATTGAAGTATTATTACTCTAAATAATTCAGTGCTTCTTCAATGGAGGCTGGACCCCACAAGGTGCTGCAGGACAGCTGGACGAAGCCTTCTCAGCCCGGGTTGAACTCCCAGCTGGACCACGAGTGGCCTCAGCAGATCTCCAGACGGCAATGTCCCTGCTCGATCCCCAAGCAGCCTCCACTGGACCACCAACGGTCCTGAATCAACCACCAGCAGCCCCAGTCGACCTCCCAGCAGCTCTGTTTGGACAACTGAGGTCCACAATTGGACATCCAACAGCTCTGTTACGACCCTTAGCACACCATGAAGCTCTAGAGCAGCAAACACTGGACCTCCAAAGGAAAGTACATCCAGAAGCCTCCCAAGTTTTTCTTGAAAAAGGTAAGCAAGGAGCTATATGGAGAGTCCTGACAGTATGCTTAGGCTGGGTTGTACCAACAAGCACAATATTAATCTAAGATTAGTTAAATTAAGTTAAAACTTAAAATGAGTAAATCCAGATTTTAAGATTAAGCAAAGCTTTGCTGCAGGATTAGAAAATCCTCTCTAAGTAACACCAAGTTTATTGATGTAAACCCAAACTAATTAGCGATTAGTGAGTTTCATTTGTATGGAGATACTATCCATATTCATGAAGGTGAAATCAGTGTGCTGTGGAGAAGTATAAAGGAGGGTTAAACTTTTAGCTCTCAGCTGTTCTGTAGTCCTTAACAAAGCGTTTACTAGCTATCTGACAGCTGATTCAGAGCTGTTTTTACTGCTGCTGAAATTCCAACATTTTCTGATTTTGCTGCTTCATAACAACATTTTTGAATATCTAAGTAACAGGGGACTTTCTCTCCGGGAAAAATGTATAGGAAATGAAATGCGTGTTCTACCAAACTAGTTTTTAGATACTACAGCAGGGGGAAAGAGTATTTACAGCCGCTCCTCTGACCGCCAGTCACAGCCACGGACCAGCCTGCTGCTTTTAACTGTCTGCCACACAAGACAACTGCTCATTAATTAAAGACACACCCTTAAGCAGGAAGTCTGGCTGTGATAGAGATGGTAATCCCTGCCGTGCTGGGCTGACACATTAAGCCAAGCTAGCACATGTGAAAAAGCCACAATTAAAAATGTAACCATGTCATCATCAGGTGGAAAAATCTTTGATGGTGCATACTCAAACCATTTGAAGTAGCACAAATGGGGGGAAAAAGGTTACTGGATCATTCCCTCTCCTGTCAAATTTATGCAACGCTCCATTTAACCGTTGTCATTCTAAATTATCCCTGTGTTTGCACATTAGGACACTGATTTCTTGGTATTCCAGTTGCTTGGCATTGACACTCTTATTTATCATGTTTATGTCTCACTATCACATCAGTTATCCTCATTATGACTGGCTGGCAAATCAGTACAAGGCCTGCTCAAACAAAAAGCCTATGACATGTCACTATTGAATGGGAACACCCTATTTTTTTCCCCCTTTTTTTTATTCTGAATTTGGCGGAGGAAGAGTTTTTAAGGTGTTAGCAGCTGATGGGCTCCTAACAGTTGAACCAATCAAAGTGGTTTCTCTCACCAATGGCCAGTTCTACATTATTTCACATTGATAACATGCTAAAGGACCGCAAAAGTCTTTCAGCAGCTTGAAATGCATTCATCAGCCTGCTACCGGCAGAGCCTGATTATCTTTAGAGGGATAGGTCACTTACAATTAATAATTTACCTTACTACCATAGTTCTCACCACATGAGGCCTTCAATCCCAGATAAAGTAAATTTAAATGGCAAGCATTAATGATAACCTTGGAAATCCAAAATCGCCAGATAGCTCTGATCCAGTGGAAAGGAAATTGAGTCTGTAGTGCTGTAAAATAAAACAAAGGAAAAGTATTGCAAGTTGTGGTTATATGTCTTGACAGATAAAGGCCAGTATCTGATATATACAAATGTTTTGTATTTGTGTCATTATTCAAGGCGGACTGAGAGAAATCAAAACAGAAGCAGGAGATTCTCCCACACCTCTGTATGCACCAGCTACCTCGTCCCTCGACATCAAAACCGAACCCGAGGACATCGAAACAACCAGCAACCACACTGCCGACCTCATGCCCTCGCCTGTGCTGCTAGTCACTGTGACAGATGCAGGTTTTGTTGGTGTGAAGATTTCATGGATATGTTGCAATATTTTGTATTTATTTGAAGTAATTTCAAGTTTTGTTTATGCAAGACAAAGAATCCATTTTAAATTGAGATGTGTGTGTTCTTACTGTACAGATGGCAGCCCTCACACCAAATCCCAGAGTGTTATGGATGAGTGTAAATATCGGAACAGAGATGCCACCACCTGTAGTTATGATGCAGCAGAGTTACAAGCGATGCAGCTCGACACAAGGTACAGTCGAACTGTCATATTAATAAATACAGATAAATAAAGATGCTGTCAGGCAAAGCTATAAAGAGATTTTGTTTCTTTCCACAGGATTCCCCAAACAACCCAAGCCTCACACAACACTCAGTCCTTCAACATGGTGGAGGCTCCATCCTATCGGCCCTCCACCAGCTGTGATCTGGACACAATGGACCTCGATCAGCTGAGGAGGGAGAAAATAAAGATGCAGATAAAAGTGTTGAGGTTACAAGAGGAACACTATACTCTGAAAATAAAGGGACATAAAAAAATGATTTTTTTTCACTGAAGCCTGGTTGTAAAGCCGATGGCTGCAACAGGACAATACAGTCACTCAGGGATCACCGAGGGAGTTTGCTGGTCTACCAGAAACACTCCCATCAGTTATCAACTTCATCATCAACTTTAAATTCCATCTGTGAATAGAAGCCCGATTTACCTCCCACAAACTTGAAACAGCAAAAACAGGTACAGGTGATGCAAAGTAACAAGATCCAGTATTTATTTAATCCCATTTTTGAAACTTGTGAGAGTACAGAAGCTACATCACATGAACAACATTTTTAATGGGTATGTGCCTCAATACTTGTGTTCTCAGATAACAATGGTCCCATACTGCACACAACTATATCATTTAAAGTGCCTTAAGTGAATAACGTAGCTAGTTTAAATTATGTCGATGTGTTTTTGGATTTCAAGACTGTGTCATTATGTTGAATGTCTCGTGCGTCTTTAGTGTTTCCTCTGTCTTCTAACATCTCTGGACCATGCAGGAAAAAAAGTGTTTCCCTTGACACGTTATATCCTTGGGATTTTTGCTTTTGGTTCTGTGTCTGACAATTTATAAATAAAATCAAGTCGGTTCTGTGACGAGCCTAAATGAGTGTTGACAGTGACACCATGTTAAACCCTGCGTTTTTCCATTTTTATGTCACCAAGCAAGCCCAATACACCCGTCTCTGAAATGTTTGTGAATGTCTTGTAGGCTTACATTTATTCTCTGTCTGTATGCATAGACAAAAAAGCTTTTTTTTATTTTATTATTTATTTTTTTTTAAAGGAACCGTGCAAAGTATTATAAACTTTAAATTATTTTTTAGGATTATTTTTTATGCATATCTTTTTTGGTCCAGCTGGCTCAAATTGTAGACTAAACTCAGTTGTATTTAAAGGGAGTTGTAAACAAGCTGTGTAACTGTTTTCAATAAAGTTGATTTTTATTTTTTTTAATCATAACCCGCCCAACTCTGCCTCTGATTGGCTGGTGCTTGGAGGCTTGAGGAAGTTTGATTGGTTAAGGTTGCGGCGAGAATATCACGGTGAGCCAATCAGAGGCAGACTAGGGCGGGCCATCACCAGAAAACAAAAACACCAAAGTGTGCAGTGCCGCCATATCGCTGCTTCTTGTTGAAAACATGGATTTTGTCCGTGATATGAAACTAAGTGGCCGCGCAGTTCAGACTGAGCACTTGATAAGAAGTGCTGTTCTCACACACTCTGTCAAGTGAATGCCTTCAAATAGCTCTCCATGTCTGTCTCCTCCAATCAGCAACCAGGCACTACGTCAAAGCGTGCAATAGACCCGCCGAGCCACTAGAGGATACCGTGTCACTGTCACGTTTTGCCTCGTTGTGTGTGAAGGTACTGTATGTAACAGCAGGATGGAATGATACTTTTCAGTTGCTTTCAGAGCGACTAAGGTAAAATTGAAGGAGTAAAATTAACAGGTGAGCTTTTAGCTGTAGCTCTTCGGCTAGCTAAAAGCTGCTAGCCTAAATGTTTGCTGAAGTTGAGGAAGCTAAGCCTGGATTGGTGAGAAGTCTCACCAGTGTTGTAGCTATATGACATCAATATATTAGGTCAGTGCACTGCCTATTATTCTGCTAACATGCATGCTTACCCTGTTGAATATGATTAAATACAAAACCTTAACCAGTTTTTTGCATCATGCAGCACCAACGTCACAGTGACCTTCCTTACTTGTGACAGTTCTGTAAGAAGGCTCATGGCTGTTTATATAACCATGTTTTTGTTTTCCTTTTCTCCAACAGCTCCTGTTGATGCCCACCACTATTATCCCTGTTACATCCACCCATATCTTCTTTATAGAAAACCAACAGTTCAGGTAAGTATTTTAAAATTATGTATTAAAAATAAAAACATATCTGTTCTAAACTTGTCCTCTCACTGCACATGGTATGTTTAAATTCAGAAAGTACCACAATGATGTTTTTTGTCACTGTGTTTGTTTATCTCTTTATTTCGATAGAAATGCCAAGCAACGGGTCAACCACCAAAAGGTGTGTGTTCTGCCACACGCAGCTCGGTGTAGCCTGCAAGACGTGCAAGGCGTGCAAGGCAGAGCAGCCACGTAAGCTGAGGCTCAAAAAGAAAATGGACAGGTTCGATCAGAAGCGCGACAGCTGGGTCCACTCCCATCAGAAGAATCGAACTGTCTCTCACATCCGGGACGAAGCGTACATGTTGGTATGCAGTTGTTTTTAACTCTCATTGTGCAGATTAATTCCGAAATATTCCTTTATATGTTTTTATATTAAAATCTTACTATCACTTGTGTGTATGTCCTTGTTTTTCAGCTGGAAAAACTGCAAGCCCTGGGAATCAGGGCTGTTTTGCTTATGGCCAGGCCAGTCAGAAAGACAAATGCCTGGCAGTCTGAAATATTGACACCCCGCTGTGAGCTGACTGAGACATCAAGTACATTTCTGCAAAGGATGAAGGATGTCTATAATATTGTTGTTAAAGGTAAGAATATTCTGTTTATTTTTATTTTGCTTCCTTGTCACAGATAAAAATTGTTATTGTCTCTTCGCAACTCAGGGAGAAGTTATTTTATAGCTTTTATATGATCAAACCTGTCCATTTTCTTCAGCTCTGTTATTGTAAAAGACCAGTTGTTGCAAGACAAGTTAAATGGCAGACTTTTCAATGTGTGATTTTCCGGCTTGCGGTCTGAATGGGGATTGAAGTATTATTACTCTAAATAATTCAGTGCTTCTTCAATGGAGGCTGGACCCCACAAGGTGCTGCAGGACAGCTGGACGAAGCCTTCTCAGCCCGGGTTGAACTCCCAGCTGGACCACGAGTGGCCTCAGCAGATCTCCAGACGGCAATTTCCCTGCTCGATCCCCAAGCAGCCTCCACTGGACCACCAACGGTCCTGAATCAACCACCAGCAGCCCCAGTCGACCTCCCAGCAGCTCTGTTTGGACAACTGAGGTCCACAATTGGACATCCAACAGCTCTGTTACGACCCGTAGCACACCATGAAGCTCTAGAGCAGCAAACACTGGACCTCCAGAGGAAAGGACATCCAGAAGCCTCCCAAGTTTTTCTTGAAAAAGGTAAGCAGAGAACGATATGAATAGTAAGTCGTGATCAGTAAGTTGTGATCCACACACAACCCATATAGAAAATGGATGGCAGGAATGGAATTAAATAGCATCTTATAGGATTATTTATTGGATATTGGTTATTATCCGAAGAAATACTGCAGAGGGATCATTTTTGATAAACATTTGTATTTCTTTTCAAATGTAAATGTGTGTGAATTACACACCAACATGACTCCAACAGATCATCAGTGAAGATGAAAACCCCAAACATTTATTTACACAACACTGATGAAAGTCGACTCCATAATTTGCTGCTAACAGCAGAGCCTGATTATCTTAAAAGAATAGGTCAGCAAGGGTGAATAATTCACGTTACAAGTTCTCATCGTCTGCTGCCTGAGACATTCTTGATCCATAGTTAAAAGCAAGGTGCTGAATAAAAAAATGATTTTCAGGTCATGGTTATATGTTTTGACAGATATAGGCCAGTCTCTGATGTATACAAATGTTTTGTGTTTGTATGATTATTCAAGGCGGACTGAGAGAAATCAAAACAGAAGCAGGAAATTCTCCCACACCTCTGTATGCACCAGCTACCTCGTCCCTCGACATCAAAACCGAACCCGAGGACATTGAAACAACCAGCAATCACACTGCCGACCTCATGCCCTCGCCTGTGCTGCTAGTCACTGTGACAGACGCAGGTTTTGTTGGTGTGAAGATTTCATATATATGTTGCTATATTTTGTATTTATTTGAAGTAATTTCATGTTTTGTTTATGCAAGACAAAGAATCCATTTTAAATTGAGATGTGCGTGTTCTTACTGTACAGATGGCAGCCCTCACACTAAATCCCAGAGTGTTATGGATGAGTGTAAATATCGGAACAGAGATGCCACCACCTGTAGTTATGATGCAGCAGAGTTACAAGCGATGCAGCTCGACACAAGGTACAGTCGTACTGTCATATTAATAAATACAGATAAATAAAGATGCTGTCAGGCAAAGCTATAAAGAGATTTTGTTTCTTTCCACAGGATTCCCCAAACAACCCAAGCCTCACACAACACTCAGTCCTTCAACATGGTGGAGGCTCCATCCTATCGGCCCTCCACCAGCTGTGATCTGGACACAATGGACCTCGATCAGCTGAGGAGGGAGAAAATAAAGATGCAGATAAAAGTGTTGAGGTTACAAGAGGAACACTATGCTCTGATTGTTAAGGGGCATAAAACATGAACATTTTTCATCAGAGCCTACTTGTACAGCTGATTGCAACAAGAGAATTGGGTCTCTCAGGGAAAGCTGATGGTGTTTGCTGGTGTATTAAACACTCCAGACAGTTATCAAAGTCATCATCGTTTTCACCTCCCTCTCTCTTCTTAAGTTGATGGCAGATGAATGTACTTACTATAAACTTGAAACAACAAAAACAACCAGGCAAGATGGTACCAACATGAGCATGTGCATCAAAGTGTCATGGACAGCGGGCAACTGCATCTTGATTCTGATTCGTTTTTGTGATGACCAAAGCAGGCTATTTTTCATGGAGCAAAGGGCCAAAGGTCGGACTGGAACCCTGGGCCACTGCAGTGAGGCCTCTGTACACAGGACACCTTCTCTATCAACTGAACTAGCTGGTGTCCCAATCATGATTTGAAAGGATACTTCGTGATGTTTCCAGCCATTTTAGTGTCGACCAAACAGGTATTTTTAAGACAAATTACGACCTTTTCCCAACACTGACCAAGTGGTTCTGGTGCCTAAACTTAAGCAGACCATGAACACAGAGCTGTGACGATGAAATAGAAAATTAAAGCCAAAAGTAAAGTAGCAACATAAAGAAATCTGTTGTTTTGCAGAAATTGCCTTAATCTTAAATCAAAACTTGTTTTTGTCTGTTTTAGAGCTTGACTGAAGCAATAAAAGTAACGTAAAAGGCAGATATTGCTGTGACCTTATGTCACTGGTAATTTAAAAATTGGGCATGTAGCCAAGTGTGGCCGAGCAGTGAAACAAGTCAGAGGATATCGCTGAGAAGTTTCCCTTTATGATCAATGTCAATGTTGATACTCTAGTTTGGGAAATAATAATTATTGCTTATGAAGATTAACTATTACTAAGTGATACCTTTTATGCGTATATTGTACTCAAAACACCTTTGCAAACTTTTATCCGAGATACCTCCATTTCCACTCGTCTGATGGATTGATGTAGAAAGGTAGCAATGTTTAAGGATTTTCAGATATCTTTGTAAATTACACCACAAGTCATAATCTGTCTCCAGGCTGATGGGGGATAACTAGGTGTGTAATAACTTGGGTGTGTCTCAGATCAAATGAATCGTTGTTTGGCGAGTGTAAGTTCTCCACTTCATGGAGATGGACTGTAAGATGACAGAAGGGAGAGGCCGAGGCTAATGCAAAGTGCAAAAGACCAAAAAACTATTTATTTTGAGCTACAGTTGTATTCAAGTGTAACGTTGAAAAATAAAATACATACCCTTGTTCTGTACATTTCAATTTACAGTTCAGAAAGGAAATGAAAACTTGATTATTCTGTCATATTTTCTTCCTCCTCATCATTTTCCACCTCGTCTTCCTCCTCTTCGTCATCGTCTTCATCAAAGTATTTATCCTCCGCGTCTCTGCTGACTATGTCCAAGTTGTCGTAGTCTGGGTTCTCATCCACCTCACTGTGTTGGACACACACACAAACATGAAATAAGTTTTTCTGGTGTTTCCTGGTGTTGGAGCTCCTACTGTGTCTATGTCAAGCAAAGACAAACTTCTGCTGCTTTACTCACAAAAGGTAGACAAAACTTTTTTTTATTCTATTATGTAAGTGATAATGGCCAACTAGGTGTCCATTACCAGGAATTAGTGGGTGATGTGGAGGGGTTCCAGAGGTGTCTGTGTATCAAGAGTTAATTGTCAACCTAAAGCCAATCATAATTGTAACAACACGAGCATATCCAGCAGCAGGAACTTAAAGATGCTCCTAACCTGACGAGTTTGCTGTTAAATTCCTAAGGAACACAAATGCAGCCTTTGAGAGTCTGTTAGGTGGTGGCGTGGCAGACCTGTAGTTGAAATCCTTGTCTTTGCCATCGAGGAAGCGCTGGTGCATCTGACTGATGAACTCCTCCCTGAGCAGAGCCTTCTCCTCTCGGGAGGGCTCCCCTTCCTCCTGCTGAACGGTGTCATCTACAGCAGGAGCACAGAGGGAGAGAGGTGACGACAGAACAGAGAGTGAAGCAGACAGAGGGAAAATGGTGGAGGGGTCTTCTTACTTTAGTTGACCCATCAGCTTCTCTTACCATCATCTTCTTCTTCATCCTCCTCCTCCTCCTGTGCTCCCTCCTCTCTCTCCTGCTCCTCCTGCAGGCGATTCTGGATGAGATGCTCCTGGTAGGAGTTGAGGAGGAGGTGGGCGAGTCCTCCTGCGGCTCCCCCAGGTTCCGCCTGTGCATCGCCCTGCATGGCCCCCTGGGAGCGTTCCAGCACCTGCAACATTAGTTATTAATTACTGACAGATAGTTTTAAAAACAAATCTCTTGTATTACAGCCCTGCGTCACGTTCTCACCTCCTCATCAGTCAGGTACTGGCCGATATATTGTTCATACAGCAGCGGCTCCCTCATCCGCATCTGTTCCTCACTGAAATACTGCCCCTCTGGAAGAGGAGGGAGGGAGTCAAATGAGAGGCTCATACTGAGAGCCTGGACAATTCTTGGACTGAAATCAGAACTGGTATTAATCAATATATATATTCTTTGTTGTAGTTGGCATAATAAAAGCTCCTACCCCTCTGCAGGGCCCTCAGGGCGGCGTAGCGCTGGTTTCGAACCCGGGTCCGGTTGGTGCACGCTGCAGCTCGTCTCTGTATCACTTTGCTGTAGTGCTGAACCCGCGGATCTGAGCAGACGTGGGCGAACGCTGACAGGTTCTGAGGCTTGAGTAGGGCCTAGAAAAGATGAAGATGATGTAGATGCATCAAGTTGAACTGAGAGGGTTATTAAACATTCTGAAAGTCTTAGTGTGTTGTGACAATCCACAACTAGTCTGAAAGCCGCCTGTTTCTGATGTAGAGTAGAGCTGCAATGACAAGTCAATGAATTGATTAGTCAATCCAAAGAAAATGTAATGAAATTATTTTGATTATGGTTTAATAGTTCAACTAATTTTACAAGCAAACGTGAGGATTTGCTGCTTTTCTTTATCTTTAGTGGCATTAAGTGAAGAGCATCTGGGCTTTGGACTGTTGACTGGACAAAAGAAGCTTTAACTCAGCAAGTTATTCAATAATGACAATAACTGTAGAGGCAGTTAGGGCAGCTTGTAGAATTAAAGAAAACATCTACATACACTTCAGTACCAATACCGAACTTAAAGGGGCACTATGTAGTTTTGGAGAAGAACGTCAACCTCAGAATTTTTATGTTTACAAATATTGAGGTAATACTACAAATACAGAAATATGTATATGTGGTAGAATAGCGGAACAAACAACCTGCTCTCCCCAGAACAAGGTTTGAAGCTAAAAAGTGACAGGGTCCACCACATATAAACAAAGTGAAACAGTATGAAACTGTGTTACCCTATAGGGTTAGTTTGCTTATTGGGTTTACTCAGTCATGCAAAAACGAAGAGTTTGGTCATTTAGTTTAGTTTTGGAGACCTTTCTCTTCTGAATAAAATCTCTTTCCAAAACTACATAGTGCACCTTTAACAACTAACTTTAATACTAGAAAATATGCCGGTATCCAGATTTGATGAATGCATGTATTGTATGTGTTGATGCACCCATGTTCCCAGCCTGTATAAGAGCTGTGAGCACATACATGGTACCTCTCCAGGAACACCAGCGGCCTGCTCCTGTACTGTTGTAGCAGCTCCTCTCTGCGCTCCTTCGGGCTCAGCTCAGCCTCTCCGATCTGCTGGCTCTTCACCGGACTCCCACTCTTGACGATGGCCTCCACCATGTCATTTACACAGGCGGACTCTGCCGCGCTCACGCACTGGATGACGGTCAGAAACACAACAGATGAAGCAGAATAGAAACAGATCGTCGAGGACGGATATGTACATTATATGTAAACTTACAGATGCTGGTGATGTTACCTGGGCGTCCGGCCGAGGCTGCGGGGGGTCTGCGGATGGAAACGTCACGTCACATCTCCGGGGCAGCATCATCGGCTCTGGCAATTTAACGTCATCCTCGCTTTCACGTTCACACAAATTCGGTTGTGTTTTAACGGGAGGTTCGATTTCACCCCACATCTTTGTTATTTTTTATTTTATTTTTACAAACTTCCTACCTTGTTTCAAATCGCTCTTAATTGACAGCTACGGTTAGCTTACAGTTACCATACAGCTAGCTAACTATTAGCTGTCCGTCCGTTGTCAGAGTGTCTTGACCTGCACTTACTGTAGAGATTATGTTGTCGCGGACAGCGAAAGTGCTCGACTATTCTCACATAAAAATTGCAATAAATAGCTGGTTAATTTTACACATGCGTTTCCTTTCACTTGTTTTGCTTATGTTTTGCCGCCATGTTGGTCCGACATTAATATGGGTCCACCTTCCTCCGAAGAAAGGAAAGAATGGTTCCACCTGGTCGCTGAGCTGTTGATTCTGTCGCCCTCTGGTGGAGGCTACTGAAACAGAAGAAAATGAACATAACACCGTGCCCAATGTGAGTATGTTTTTCACAGGATACGGTAGGTCTCCCAATTGGGGTTTTAAGGGTTAAGACATTCAGAACAACCACAGAGCCACTACTGCACTAATTATGAAAGAATATAGTCATATTTTCTATCAAATTTAACAGCAGAAGCTGGGCTACAACGTGTAAAAAACATGTTTATATGACCCAAACACAGCCCAAACACTACTCAAATTAATAACTTAACATCAAACTTTGTGAATCACCCTAACCCTAGAAAATTGGCTTGGGGCTTAAAATGTTACGCAGTGCTGCAAGAATTTTACTACAATAAATGTTATTGTTTTAAATAAACATATTGTGGGGTTTATACTATTTTCTTTATGTTTTTTTGAGGCCTTTTCATGACTTTATTGGTAGGACAGCTTGCTGGGATGACAGGAAGTGGGATAAGAGGGAGAGAGGGGGGATGACTTGCTGCAAGGGGGCACAGGTCGGTCGCGAGCCCTGGGCCGCTGCAGCCAGCACAGTTATAGGGAATAGTGAAACCCATGACAGCATCATATGACTTTAATGATTGAAAATAATAACACACTAGATAAAAGTAATCAATTGATTAGATTCATGTTATGATATTAGACTTGTAAGTCAATTTGGAGAGTACATTTTAATCAGAAGAGTAAGTTCTCTTATTGACTGGTTTTCTTATGCCTAGACAAATTAAATAAACAAACACTCTTTGTTTTCATGACTGAATAAACTGAATAAATAACCTCACCCTAAAGAACAGCACTGTTTCAAACTGTTTTACTTTGTTTATATGTGGCGGACCCTGCCACCTTTCTACTTTCTGGGGAGCTCATCTGCCTTGCTTTGAGAGCAGCATGTTAATTCACTTATTGAAAAGACAAACATTTCTGAGTTTTGCATTATAACCTCATTAATATTGTAACAGTAAAAAATCTGAGTTTTAATTTATTTTCCAATTCCTACACAGTGACAGTTTGATAACCAACCAAGTGAAGTGGGCAACAGCAATAGCCGCCCCAGAAATGCTGGTGCTGTCAAACACTCCACATCAACTTTATGCAAACCAATTTATGCTAAAATTAAAACACATTATCAGCTGAAAATGGTCCTGCTTTACCTGATCTTGAAGCCCTGCCTTGAAGAGCACCCTGCAGCCAAAGTAACGTTTTGAGAAGTTCTCTTGTGTCAGTTTTGTGCCTACGTCTTTTGAATAAAATAAAACTACCACGGAGAATACTCAGCACTAAAACTGCATTTTACAGAATGGAAGAAATGGAGGTTTAGGTCCACCTCTCCTTATCTTAGTCGAACCAGCTGCCCTTCCAGCTACTATTTTCATCTCTAATTTGTGTGTCTATTTATGAGTTTAGTTTTATTGTGTCAGTTTTATCTCTTGCCTGATGTGCTGTGTTTATGGTGGTGCTAAACTTAAAGGGACACTACGTAGTTTTGCGGTGGAAAGTCAACCTCAGTATTTGAATGTTTACAAATATCAATGAGATAAAAAAACAAACTCAGAAATATTTATGTTTCCCATCACTGGATAAACAAGCTGTTCTCTGAGGAAAATAAGGTCCCCAGAACACTGTTTGAAGCTAGAAAGGTGTCAGGGTCCACCACATGTAAACAAAGTGTAACAGTTAGTTTTCTCAGTTTGTTTAGGCATTTGAAAAACAACAACAACAACAACAACAACAACAACAACAACAACAACAACAAAAACCCAATAAAGATATTTCTCTTCTGATTAGAATGTCATCCACAAAACTACATTGTGCACCTTTAACTGAATATGGCCTCATCTTGACAACTTCTATCATTCCCTGTGCAAAACAGTGTCCATGCTCCTAATGCTGTATCAGTGTGGAGGAACATTAGAATTAAACAAACGCTATTTTTAATTTATTCTATTTTATTTAAGTAGCTCAAAAAATGTCAGAAAAGTGCATCATTCTCTTTTCAGGTCAGGTGAGGCAGCAGTGGGTAGCCACCATTGACTATAAAATGATGATAATAATAAAAGAATAAGAACACAATGGAGCCAACATTGACTGTAAAATATGTTTTAAAAATACTCCTACAGAAATGAAATGGATTATTTAAATCTAACAATTAAAAAGTGGCCGGACTGTCACAACGGGACTTTCTGTGGCGCGCGGCTGTGTGAAGATGCTGCGTCACACACAGACAGGAAGCCAGCTCCCTTTCAAAACACTAACAGCACGCCCCTGTTCCGAGGCTCCACTGCTACTACCGCCGACAATAACAGTTTTATTTTGAAAGTCGTAACAGGAACCCCTTCTTTCATACATCCTGGCTGACTTCACGATGTGTCACGCACGCAAACTCGTCAGCCTGTCCCCGGACTGACTGAGACTCGGCTGTTGGATGTACGCGTTTGACAGAGGCGGTCACATGGACACCATGCGGGGACAAAGTTAGCGCCGAGGTACGTATTCTCAGCACATACTTCAGCTTGACTTCACCGCACCGCGCCGACGCTGCCGACAGGTAGACTGTCAGACCCGCGCTGACAGCTCCTCAGCAGGTCCTCAGGAGGTCAGGCGGTTATAAACACGCCGTCATGTCCCGCTCTGTCACTGAACACTCACTCAGTCAAAACAGCCACTAGTTTACACCGCACCCTCTTTCAGTTGTCACGCCTACTGAATGTAGGTCTTGAGGAATAGCTTTAGTTTCAGTTTGTTTGGTTTGAGTTGGCAAGAAGTGACCGTCAGTAGGATCGGTAAACATGGCCGTCAGTAGTGGCAAACTTTGGCTGAAGTTTTGAGTTTAATGTGCCTGCTGAAGACATGCAGTCTTCCAGACACATCCCAGCTGCCATCAAACGCTGTCAGCTCACAGTTGTTGTTTGTAACAGTTCAACTGTTCAGTAGCTGAATAATACAACATTATGGACTGAGCTTTTATTTTGAAATGTGTTTCTGTTCCTCCTCAAACAGTTTCTCCTGGTGCAGTGGCAGGCTCCTCTGCTCCAGGCCTGATCAACTACTGTTTTTTTTTCTTTTTAGATGAAATAAAGCAAAGGATCAAGGCTGCCAAGATTTATACATTCTCGATGCCTGACCTGCAAAGCTCGGAATTTCTATGTGTCAAAACAATGCGCTCTTTGTTTTTCTTCTCCAAGGTGTTGATTAGTTTTTCACAGCTAAAAATGTACATTGGACCAACAGTATGTTATAGTATACGAAAGGAAACAAAAAAAAAAACAATGCACGACATTAGTTGTCCTGTGATTTGAACATTGGGAGGAAAAAACAAATACAAATACTAAATTTAAAAACAGAGGAAATAATAGGTTTGACCCATGACCACATAGAGCTTCCATATTCATGTGTTTATAGACAGACATGACTAATGAATTGGCAAATGAGCCTACTAAAAGGCTGGCTGGGGTATCATGCTTTTGTTTTATGTTTATCTGATGGGTGCGATCCTCTCTAGTTTTGATGGTTTTTGTTTCAGCAAGGTTAAGTTTATTCTTTGTGTCAGGGTGGAGGATCTTACGGCCCTGCTGGGCTGGTCTGGGAGGTGGATCCTCTTTTGTTTATTTTGGCTGATGCATCAGTTTGTTTGTTTGATTGTATAGTGGTTTTCCCCCTTGTTTGGTTGTTGTTCAATTAATAAATTCATATTCCTTTAAACTGCAACTTGCTTTAAAGTTTTGTGTTAGACCTCTTTTGGTGTACGTTCTGTAGGGGATCATGACAACAACGTTGCATCAGAGGATGATGGGCTGGGGCTAGCTGGTTAGCATGCAAACTTCTGTAGATATATCTGCAACCCAACACATGGATGTCTTTCACATAATGTCAAAACTTTTAATTTTTCAAAATTTGTTGATAATTTTTTTTTTTTTTTTTTTATGTTTTATACTTCGATTTTTACATATTGCACCTACACATGTTCCTTATACCTTAAACACTCCGCCTCTTTCCAAACACACTTCCTCTGTTTAACCTCTTCCTCCTCCGCCATTTTCTAACTTTAAAAATGAGCTTTCAGGGGCGGTGTTAAGCTCAGTTGGTAGGCTGGGTGTCCCATGTACAGAGGCTTTATCCTTGCTGCAGCAGCCCCAGGTTCAAGTCCGGGCATGGAGCCCTTTGCTGCGTGTCACTCCCCCTCTGCTAGCTAGAGCCTGAGAACTTGGAGCCTTGTTTTCTGCCTCACAGTGAGTCAGCTGCATGTTGGACTCCTCTCTGATGGATTCTCTCTTCAAGTCATGTCAGTGTCACAGTACATCTTATTGAAAACCAAGCTGACACGTTAAATAGTTTGTTTCTCCATTGGACACTGAACCACATGTTATTTAGAGATTAAAACATTTGGTTTCTGTTTCTAATGTCATCCATCCCATTTTATTCCTCTCTTTGTTTTTAGTGAAAGTAGATCCACTGAGATGGAAGTCCGCGGACGCTCATTTAACAGGAAATAAAGATCAGGTATGCACCTCAGCTCTCTGTGATCTTCATATCTGCTTTATCAGTCTGAAAACCGCTCATGAGGAATTTACTGACGCAAGGTTGTTGAAAGCAGATGACGTTTTCCTCTCAGGGTTGACACATCATTTGAATACATGTTTACTGTTCAACACAAACACGCAGGAATACTGTAGAGCGAAAGTGAGACAGTGTCACTTCTTCTGTCTTCATAAAGTGTTAGTGCTGAGAGTGCAATGGGCGAGTCTGCGATGAGTCTCCGTGTGTGTAAGTGAGGTCATCTACTATATAATCAGACACATGAGGCAGTTCTCTGGCCGCGTTTACCGACGAGTAAGGACACGAAATACGGGATGAAAGTAACAGCTGTGTTGTTTTCAAGGGGCACTGTGTAGTTTTGGAGAAGATATTTCATTTAATTCAATATTGATGAGGTAAATATACAAACTCAGAAGTATTTATCTTTAACATAACGCTAACTCGAAAATGACACTTTGCGTTTAACTGTTTGTTCCCATGTAGTTTTTTGAAATGGCATAGGCGTGATTTCTGAGAAAAGAAAGTTCAGATTGAACATGAAACCAATCGCGACCGTAACCTTCCTCATATTTCTGCATAAGTGTATGAACCCAGCAGCTGACCAATCCAGACCATTCTGAACCCTCCCCTGAGCAGGTATCTATGATCATCCAATCATAGCTGAGCAACAACAACTACAATAAGGAAGCCTTAGATTTGTCCACATGCCAAAATGTTTTTGCAGAGGACTGTTTTAATGTAGAGAGTTTTGAGGGTTCAGTCTTTTTATCACCCTCTCAACACCAGAAACACAAGAACAAAAGTGTTCATCTACTCTGAATTAACCTTCTCAAGTTATATTACAAAGCATACACAAAAGTATAAGAGGCATGCAGTTAAGAATATTATTAGGCTATGTCAGCATATCCAGTAGGTTACACAGACATGATCCTTTTCGTCCATGAGTAGATTTGTGTTTCCCTCTGTTGAAAGAAAACAGTTCCTACATGGAAACTGCTCACGACAGTATTTTTTGGCACTTTGAGCGCCACGAGCTGAGTGCCATCTAGTTCCATTTATATTCAAGAGAAGGCAGCCAAAACTTGACAACTCACACAACTCTTGATGCATAAACAGCACCACAACTAAGAGGAGAATATATAAAATTGTATTTTTGATTTTAGGGTGAACTGTCCCTTTAATTCCTGGGAGATGTCGTTTTGATCTAGCTAGCTAGCTATCTACGGTGAAATGAATCTGCTTTTGAGTCTTCAGTTCAGCCGACAAACAAAAATGGCAATCTTTTGGGAAAAAGGATAATGCTTGCAGTAACTAAAGGGGCGGGACCTGGCACAAACATGCACGACACGTCTTGCTTGCCTGCGTTCCTGATTTCAAAACTTGTCTGAGGGCTTCCTTTCCGATAAGCCTGATGCAGGGTGCTACTCTGTCAGCGTGTTTGTGAAGCAAGAAGAGCAGCAGAGGGTGAGGAGGATCAGCAGATGGGAGAAGTAAGGGCCGAAGATCAGCTGTCATGTCAGGAGACGTTGCCATAAACTTGTACAACGCTGCTTCGAGAGGGGAAAACTTGATTTATATTTCACAGTCTGTAATTTAACAGGGCTGTCAGCCATTATCAGAAAGGTCAGTGTTTCTCTAAAGCACCGCAAAAAAAATGACCGCTCGGACCAACTGTAGTGGGAATGTTGTTCTGTCGTCTGGGGTTGGTGTTATTACAGTTGTATTAAAGCCAAGACTGTGGCTATTACTGCTCCTGCAGCTACTTGTCTCATGTTTTCCTAAAAGCTGCAGCGCCTGTCCAACCATAGCATAGTGGGATGTATTTGTGGGTTCGGGTTCATGCAGAAAAAGGTCCAAAGCATGTGTTGTTAGCTGCGTAGGAGAGTTGGGAAGGTGGAGGAAATATAATATCCATAGAAATGAGATGAAACACAGCAAGTCTCATAACTTTCCCATAGACAAGCCAGAGCTACTGCAGTTATTGGTTGTTGCTACTGCTTGGGTGAGGATTTTCCATTGACAACATGTTGCATTACTCTGATACAGAGTCTTGATTTACCATTTAAGCTGTACAATTAGTTTAGCTTATCTTTGTTTTAAGAGCTTCAGGACCTAAAACCTGTTCAGAGGGAAGAGATCAGACCAGATGGATCGAGTGTGTGTGCAACAGACTGTGCAAATGTTACACAGTATGTATTTGACATGCGATACCTTTACTTTCCCTAGATAAACAGAGATTAAGAGAGTTGATGAGTGAACACTTACACAAGCTGGGTAAACAGTACAGCACAGAATGGTGAACACATACAATTGCAAGTTAAATGTCAATATGGTTCTGCTAATTATAGTAATACCTAATAAAAGTAAATAAATAAAACTACTTAGTGATTGTTGGCAAATGTTTCATAGTAGGGCACTCGATATTAACTCCACCTCCCTGATATTATTCCAGAAGAACTATTTTGCTTCTGGAATTTATTATTATTATTATTATTATTATTATTATTATTGTTATTATTATTATTATTATTATTATTATTATTATTAGTAGTAGTAGTAGTAGTAGTAGTAGTAGTAGTAGTAGTAGTGGTCATTACTTTTTCATCCAGTTTCAACTTCGACAACTCCCTCACAAGCCATGATGTAAATTTTGAGCCTACATTTCTGGAGGAGAGCAGACCTCATTGTTCACTCTGCTGAAAAATGACATTGCATAGTTTGGCAATGTCTCCTGTTACTCACTTTATGAATATTTTGGCCATAACATAACATACACTTTTGTCAAGCCTTGCAGAAGTTTGGGAGGCGTTTTTCTATGTAACGAAACATTTTGCGCATTCATTCTTACAGGGACATTTTCACTTTTGGTTCTGCTACTGCTCCAGCATACGTTCATCTAGAGAAACTGTTCAGCTTTCAAAATGTTCAGATTTTACAGCTCATTTTTATTTTTATAGACACTTTTATTTTTTTCAGCCATTCTGCCCTTTCAGCTTTTGAAATATTCATTTTTTTTCCTTCAAAATCCCCAGTCATCCTTATTGGGAAATGGTCAACTTTGGTTCTGCGACTGCTTCATCAGTGGAGTGCAGTACATTATAGTTTCGTGCATTTCAGGAACGTATGCTCCAGTATATTCAGCAGTTTTTCCGAAATCACTTCATCTGTCACTGTATTTTTGCAGGAAATACAAATTGTCCTAGTTCTTTTTGCTTCTTTTTGTTAAAGAAAGACAACAGGTATGAAAGAATAGTATCAGCCTTGAGTTGTTTTGTTTTTTCCTCACACCAATGCTGTTATGCTAATATTATATCAAAAGTGTTGTTGATAACTCTTCGTCGGTAAATGTGGCTTTCTATCTCTCACTTGCCGTAGCATTCACGTCACAGCTCTGCTGTTTTTCGAGTCATCTGCACGACGTTATCAAATAAACTTGTTTGTGCTCTTTAGTGGAAAACTGTGGGCTGTTTCTAACAGCATATCTGTGCTACGATTTCTTCACACTTACCGGCCATACCATATTTGCTAATTCCACTATATCTCCTGTTAGCTTTTATCGAATGTACCAGCCTTGCCAGAGAGTGTCACACTCTCTCTGAATAGACTGCCCCCTGTACTTATTACACCCTGTTAGAAGCCAAAATTCCATAATTCATTTACATTTCTAACAATTTAACTATCCTACTGTGTGTTGTTTCAGTATTTCTGCGCAGTATCATGCACAATATTACTCTAGTGCCTTCAGCATCCATCCAGCATTCATTTATACTGATTATACTGCTCAATATTTCATCTCACCAGTTCTTCTATCAAATCTTTCCATGCAATATCAGGTGCAGTATTCTACTGATATTGATGGCGTTCATCCACACAGTTAACCTCCTAACTACTAGTATTATCCACACTGTAGAGTGGTACTAGGCAAATGTAAATACATACAGTATACAGTTGTCTCATTTAGTCTATAGCAAGACTTTATTACAGCTATTTTATATTTTGTATATTTATATTTTTACTTTCCGTTATTTCTTATTGTTTTCACTATTTATATTTTATTCAGACCTCTCTATAGCGTGATATTTCTATTCTAGACAGAGCTACTGCAGCAAACCAATGTTTTCCAATTAGGTTATTGTATTTAATACTTTCTTCCTTTGGTAAATTGGAGCTGTACTCAGTATTGGCTGGTCCATAACTATTTTTAGAGGTTGGAATGTGGTTTTGGTACACTGAGAGTCTGAAGAATCTGGGCTGCAACACATCCATAGCTGAAATGTTATTTGAGTTGACTTTTTTAGTTTTAAGAAAAAAATGTCTATAAATATGATCTGGTTATTTGAATCATTTTCAGTGTGATACTCAATTATCTTTATATGCCCCCATGAGTAAATGAGTGTGTGTGTGTATGTGTGTGTCTGTGGGTTACATTTCTTTTCCCTCAGTAGGCTCATGAGGCAGAGAGATAAGAGAGGCAGGACTAACTGCTTTATGGCCATGAGGTTTTCCTGTATGTTTGTGGTATATTTGGCCACAAAATGTCGGTTTACACCATTAAAAGCGTGTGTTTATGTGTTACCCCACTTTCAGGGTCTGTCGACGAGCCTCACTCTGAATCCCTGGTAACTATGGAGACCGAGTTTGGAGAGAGACCAAACACAGACGCCTCCATCCCGAGACTTCAGAGTGAAGCTGTGGCCAGTGATCTGCAGGAGTTGTCCCTGCAGCCCGCCCCCAACTTGCTGCCAGTCACAGAGAGGAAGAACGGTGAGTTTTTACTCATGCATAGACATGACTGTGTGAACGTGTCCATCAAATGGTTTGTCAGGGGCACGCAGAGTAACTGAAACAGAGGAGCAGGACAATCATGCAAATAAAGCCACAGCATGCTCCCATTTGAGTACATTTGTCTAGCGAACATGATTGTGGTCTATTTTAAGTGTTGATTAAGTGCTGAAAGATGCAAAGAAGCAAATGCTCCTAGAGGCAGAGAGGCTGTCTGTATGCTGCGGTTTTTCCAGCATCTGTGGAGCTGCTTGCTGCTGCTCGTGTTTACATTTCAGACATACTAGGTCTCCCTTCGCATTACCTCATTATAAACAGCGAGTGCGTCTTCCAAATGTGCACACCGTCACATTCGAGCTGGCTTACGCACACCCCACATGCAGACCCTCAAAGCAGTGGAGGGATATTGTTTAAGCACCACATTTCACCATGTCACTATTTTAAGCTGACCTTAAAATCGACCCAAATGCTAAGACTTGTCGGTAAGTTGTTGGCTGGCTGAAAACACCACTTAGGAGAGGTCGTTCCTGAAGGTTCACGTCATAGGGTGAAAGCAACAGAGCGTTCAGATATGTTATGACTAATTTACACCCAGTGTACAAGGCTCCTTGTGGAATTTTGGACATCAGCAACACTTTGCAGCAAAAGAACACACATCGATGATGGGCATTATTCATTTTCAAATGATTTTTGGCAATGCTGTATCATGTAGTCTTTATAGTATTTTCCTTAACTTAGCAGGAAGAGGTGCAGTTCAATTACCTTTCTACTTGCTGGACAGATCTTTTTCTTACTATAGTGGTCACGCTGTAAAAATTGCCTTGACACCTGGTTGGGTCTTACTTCTATGCGAGTGACACCATCTTCACATTTGTGACTTATCCAGTCGCATTCTGATCATAGGCATAGACTTAGTGCATTTACACACACCATAAAAAAATATATATATATACCTTGAGATCACGTGTTGACAGCAGGTGTAAATATGGTGTAACTGAGCCCACGGCCTTTCTTCCTCCTGGGATCTCAGCTACACCTTCTGAAGCACTGTCCTGCTTGAGTGTCTCGCAGCCAACAAGCTTCGAAGTGCTTTAAATCAGTACAATAAAGACATAGCTAATACGTGGCTATTTGTGCCCTAGCTGTCCACAGATGCCGGCGAACATCAAGTTGCTAAATTGTTGTTGGGAGACTGTTGCAAACAGTGGAGCCCACGTACAGATCCAGTGTTTATGACAGTGTTGGTCATTGAACATCTTTAAACTCCCTATATTTAGAAAAAGATTTCATTGCATAGGGGAGGTTTTCTTTTTGTCTGACTGTCTAGCTCAAACCAGAAGAACTACATTGTCTTGAATGGCACATGTAGTGTTTACAGTGTTTGTGTCCTAAAATAATAGCTATGGTTTTCCCGTGCTTTTTTTCACAGTTGAAACATGTGACTTACAGTATGTAGCTGGAAGCAATGACCTGGTGTCTTGTTATGGATACCTGGAATTGATAATAAGGCAGCATGGTCTGTAAAGTGGATGAGGATTTTATGTGCAACCGAGATCAGATAAAACATGAATGCCATCAAAATATTTTATACATATTATGTGTTTTTTTTTTTTTTTTGCTTCTGTAGTAATTAATCTAACATATTATTTTCTTTTGTCATTTTTATGCTTGGGCAAGTGATTATATAAAGTAAACACTGGAGTAGAAATGGATATCATATTAAGTGGAGAGATTCAGATACATCGTACTGAAAACTCAGAGGACACTGTGCCTAATGTCTAAACCGCTGAAGGGATGACATTTTATCCACATCTTTCCCTCTCTTCTCCTCAGAGTAATACAGCGCAAGTAACTGTTTTTGTTTTTGTGTTACAGAAGTGCAAGTGCGTATACCTGCTACCCCAAGAAAACAGCTGACAAGTTAATCTGAAACATGACTGTACCAGATAGACAGGAGTGCTCTGTGGAGCCCTCTATTTTAAGACGGTGCGTGTCCCCACCCTCTGGACAGCACAAGTACTGCAACCAGACGAACAAAAGTTAATCCACGTTTTTTTGGTTTGACAGTTCATGAATAGAATACCATCGGATGGACTCAAGATCAGTTTTGGTCCCCGTTTAAATCCCCTTATTCAAGCCCTCTGTATGTGGAAGTGTGCGTGTGTGTTGTGAGGTGTGTGCATCCACAGATAAAGAGGTTCTGGATATAGCAATGTGGCCAGCTGGTCCTGCTATTTAAACCAGTTGGAGAGAGTACAGAGGTTAAGAGGAAAAGAGAGATGTAATATCAGAGGAGGGTTGGGGGTTGATGTTGAACTGAAGAAAATGTATTGGCTGTGGAAATGGGGAAACTGGCAGGAGCACTCAAGAAATCAAAAAAAGAATTTAAAGTGAAAGGAAGAGTTTGCCCTAAATTGACGTATTTTCTCTACGAGCAGCTCCATCTACATCTCTCAGTTTGTGGGCGAGATTAAGGGGACTTGGTGTGAAATGCTGGAGCAGTGGTAGACTCGGCGTTTGAGGGGCAGGGGCGAAAATATCAAAAGGGCACCATCAGTTAGTCTTTATGTATTTATAGTGAAGAGAGGGCCCTTCACTATGTTTTGTCCACTGAAAGGGCACCCTTTATCATGCCTTAACTACCATAGGGGCACCCAAGACGGCGCTTTTGCTGGGACACCGAAGAGTCTCAGTGAACATAGCAAACAATTACGCACAGTTTTTAAGTACAATTTAAAGGTCCCATATTAAGCTTATACTTTCATTTTACTGGAAATAGTAATGGGTGGTGACTGTATAGTCGTGACATCACAGCTTTATGCAGATCTAGACGCGCTGTGTGCATTTCTCCGTGGGCCGAACGTTTTGGCACTTGCACAGTATCTATTGAAAACCTCAACCTGCTTTGTAATCCAAAAAGACATGTGGAGCTCATTTTCTAAAATATGGGACCTTTAGTGTGAAGAAAATATAGAAAACAGTTTTTTTTTCCCCCCAGACCTGCAGTGCAGATTTATGGCTCCAAAACACAGATCATTGCTTCACCCACCAGACAATTAATGCAGCTTTTGCAGCTGTCAGAATACAGTACGGTCCCATTATTTTTAATAGTTTGCAGGAAAAGTTTGATGGAGCTAACTCATTCTGTCTGTTGTTTTCACACAGACCTCAGTTTGACTGACAAGTCGATCAATACTTAATAACTACATTTTCATTTTAGAAGGGACTTAGTCCTCGGTGGCCTCTTTGGAAAATGAACTGAGAGGAAATAAAGACAGAAAATATATGAAAGGGACGGTGGTAAACAGAGTTGGTTGGAAAATTGATACCACTAAATCAACAGCTAATTAAAAAATGATGTTCTGTGTTTAGAACCTTAACAAAGCGAATGCTGTGGTCCTGACGGCTGTTAAACATGGTGGTGTACATTTCAAGGTTAAATAAACTTTCTTAGACGGATTAAAAATGAATCTTTGTATTGAAAGCAGAGATGAAGAAGGCAGAAATATAATTATTGAGATCATAATATCAGAATACATGCATGTTCCACAGGGGGGTGGCGGAATTTGGGGTTGGAGTTAATTTGACTCTTGTTGACAGCTTTGTCTTGTTACAGGAAGAGCAAAGGTGGTGAAACCAAAGATGAGGCTGATATGTAGCAATGAAAGGCAGTGGAACATATGAAAACCACATTCAAAACCATAGTCTATTTTAGTTGTTAGAAATTAAAATATACCTGGCCTAAATTTGATTCTCTCTATTTATAAAGTTATAGGTGGTAATTTATAATCTGTGATGAAGCTTTTTTTGATCCACGTTCCTAAAAATACCTGCACCAACAAACAAGGCAATTGACTTAGTATCTTGAAATCTGTGATAACTCTTCCTCTTTTGCCTCGGAGAGATTCTTCAATTTTCTGTATTGTGGAGCTGAGGGTCTTTCTCAAGTATTGAGTCAGATTTTTTTATGAACCCACACACTGACACATTAGTTTGCAGTGGCTATTTTGGCAATGACTTTTGACCTGTTGTCTCATAATTTCGTCTCGGTGACATACGAGGGAATCCTTTTAATAGATCCACGGACCACTTCCCCAGAGATAACAGTGAGACGTCGATGCACACATAGCCAGTCGATTCTGTAGGGTAATGACGTCAAGCCTGAAGGTCAAGAAGAAAACACTTCTGAAATGAAACTTTTGTGTAGGAACTGGGCTCATGAGGGTTGTTTCAGATTCAGATGTTGGTATCGGAAATGCCTCAACATGCTGAGTCAGGTATCAGTGAGCATGCAGGTCTGTGCACTGATCATGTGATTTATTATCCCTGCAATGTGACCCTGGGATAACTTCACTTACATGGCAGCAAACTTACATTTGTCACATTTTCATATTAGCCCGTTAAAACACTCTTTTTCCTAGAAAGAAGAATTGTTCCGTTCCATTGTCTGCCGCTTATCCATGAGGGTTGCGGGGATATAACTGCTTTATTTGTACTTTACTATTCTACAGTTAGGGGTGAACATGCTGCCATTTACCACTAACTGCTGCTAGTTGTAGCTGCCCATAGCTAGTTAGCTCAGTTAGCCATGCAGCTAGCGGTTTGGACTGGCAGCTCGGTGACCAAGAGAGTACTAGTGTTTTAATTGCTAGCACAGGACAGTCTGAGGCTAGCTCGTTAGCATGCTAAAGTCTTACAGGCTTTAAAATGATGACATCTTTTCAACATCAGTTACAGAAATACGTAGGGCAACTTCTTGTGATTCAAAATCAACGTTTTTTCGAACGTCTTGCTTGCGCCCTAACTTGTCCGCATGCAGCAAGATCCAAAGGGAGGAATCAAACCTTCTGCTTCAGCCTCGGTACATCAGGAACACAATCTATCAGATGAGCGTCCAGTGCACTTTTAAGCGTTACTTCTTTAGATGTAATAATTGAATGACAAAGTCAGATCCTGTCCTTATTTACAATCAGATTTATTGAATAGTATTGGTCATCAAACCTCTATCAGATAGGCTTTTGTTCATGACCGCAACAGTAGAGCTGATGGTCACAGAGGGAGTCTGACGAAGTTTCTTGACATTTAGGGCAGTAGCGGTCTCTTGGACTAAGACTAAAATATCTCAACAACCATCAGTTTACACAGACATTCATAGTCAACCCCACCTGTAAACGGATGATGTGAAAGTTCAGCACTCCAAGTACAGTACTGACCTTGACTGCTCCAAAGCTTTTGATGGTTGTGGAAGCATTACCTACTCCAAACTGCCACTTTGAGATCATTTTTCTGTTTATTAATCATAAGAGATTAACATCTGCCTCCACCGATACAGCCGGACCAAGCTATGTGTACGGGAGAGAAGATGGAGCGACAGAGATTTACAGTCCGCTAGGCGCCCTTAGCAATTGGAGGGCTTTTATCTCAGCATTTAGGACTGATATGAGCACACACTTTACAGACACTTAACTGAGCTAGACACATTGAAACAGAGACGCGCCGACACATCTCTACATCCATTTACACGCTCGCTCACATAAATTATCCACATACAGTACATTAGTGATGCATATAGTTGAACACATTGTCACACGTAGATATAGGAAACAATCGCACACACCTACACACATGCACACAGACACACCCAGCAAAGAGGGATTATCCCTGCCAGCGTTTTGGTCGGGGGCCTTATCAGAAGTAATGGCGGATCAGAGTCGTGATTCGTTTTCCCCTCTCTTGTCAGACTGAGGAGTTCTTTGCCCGGGGACACCACATCTTGCATATTAACACCCTCTGATACAGAAATGCACCCACAGACGCAGCGTCCTGCATATTTAACATGTGCACACAAATACACAGACTGTTGTTTGTGTGCATCAGCTTAACTTAACAATCCCCTTATGCCTGTGACAGAGCCTCCGATAACCAAATCGTTAACAAACGCAGACACATTAACGTCTGCTCATCATTTCTTTGTTTTCGATAGTACCACAGTGGTTTTTTTTTTTTTTTACATAATGAAACATGACAAGCAACATTGGTTCGATGTAAAGCAAAGTGACAGATGAGAAGAAAGTCGCTTATTTTTTTTCACCTTGAGAGGGCCCTCTCTCACCTTTTAATGTCATGTCAAATTATCTGATGCCACCCAGGACAGAGCCTTAATAATGGAGATGAATGAAACTGTCAATGGATGGGAACAGGTGTGTTACACAGACATGCAGGCAGGCGGAGGAGAAGGCAGTCGAGCTGAAGGGGGGAGATAAAGACAGTTTAGAGGCATGCGGGCAGGTTTATTGGCCAGCTGAAAGAGAACAGATCAGCTGATAGTTGGACTGCGGGCGCAGTTTCTCTTTTTTATTCAAGTAAAAAACATAAAGGCTAAATGTTGGAGCCAGGTACCAGATGCTGATTTCAAAGAACAACTTTTCTTAAATAAGATTTTGAATTTCTTTTCTAATAATGCGTGTCCTACATTGAAAATCATTGTGCTGTTAAAAAGGTATGAAGTCTTAATGAGTAATAATCCCTGATTGGGAAAGTAATCCAATTAATAAACACAGAAGTAAAGCCTATAATGTTTTCCCTTTTTATTTTAAATTTGGTACTTTCAGCTGTCCATACTTGTGGGCCAAGTTAAGTGGGAGAATTAACTTGAGCTAACCTTCATTTACAACTACTGCCTCTCTCTTTGCATGAGGGATGCATGATATAGTCCTAAAATCATATTGAGATGATTTTGACAGATACGATGATTGTGATATGTTTCACGGTCAGTGGGAGTGAGATTTGCATCACAATTTTTATTTTCACTGAACAAATTATTAAAAGCATGATGATGAGACGTTTGTAGGAGTCTGTACCGAACAAATACTGTATGTTTTCATGAAGCCGGTGAACAGGATTTGTAGGTCAGGGCATCTCTGCAGCACTACAGTACTCACACTTTACCATTATCAAAAAGAACTGAAGCTTCCTGAGATTTTGTCTTTTGTCTTTTTTTTTCTTATGATACGCCTGTCAGATGCTCTGAAAATCTCACATCCACCAACCTGTGCTAAAATCCTTTGAACATAAACAGGAAGTGGTAAACAAAAGTCAGACAGGTGTGGGGGGAAAAAAAAGAAAAAGATTTGGGGCACGTGTGTGTGTGTGTGTGTGTGTGTGTGCGTGTGTGTGTGTGTGTGTGTGTGTGTGTGTGTGTGTGTGTGTGTGTGTGTAATTTTAATGATTTTAGGCTGCGGGGCACGACAGCAGAGACGTGCTCACACAGGTGCCTATCATTGACCCTGCACTGAGCTCAGATCAGTGGTGCTAAGTGAGAAGAATTTGGTTAGTGGCTCCGCTCAGAACGTGTGTGTGTGTGTGTGTGTCCTTGTGTGCGCCTGTTTGTGTCTGTCAACCCCCGAATGACTGAGTGCAGCGACAGCTGTGACAGACTGCTTGATCAAGGATTCACCGACATCTGACACGCACACGAGCATGTCCTCCTCACTTGTGGAGTTGCAGTGAATACAACAGAAGCTCCTCTGTAGCTCTGATACAGTAGCTTTGTATTTATACATGCATTTTTTTTTATTCCTAGTGATGGGAAATATATCTATTAGATGCAACTTTGCTTTGAAGAACATTCTTTCTTTTCGCTCATAAACAGTGTCCAGCAACTTGTCAAAGAGGAATACCTTTTGCTAGATGTGCAGACTTGACTGAACAACAGCCGACCTCCTGCTCCTTGTTTTCGTTCCTGGTTCCTTGGAGTCTCCAGTTATTTCCTGGTTTGATCAGACTCGCCATGCTGGAACACATGCCTTGTGTGCGCATCGACCCTGCCCCAATCAGCAGGAACATGGATGAGAGAACCATACGGTTTGAGTTAGAGCGTCATGCCTGTCGGAGTCTCAGACAAGGTGGGGTACCTGTTGTGTGTCATGCTTCCAAATTGCAAACAGTGCAGCACGACTTTGCTTTAAGCGTGTTGGATCAATGCCTCGGTTACACTGGTAGCAGAGAAAAAAATGCAGTATGTGTGTCCATTCAGGCGATGCTTTCAGATTTCATTTGATGCAAAAATTGGCTGTTTCAAGTGTGCAGGCCTTCCTCAGTGTCATCCAGCTGTATTTTCTGGGCCCAGGTGTTAAGTGGATCAAATACTCAAATACTGTGGCTGGATTACAGTTGGGACCTGTCCAGCACGGGCACAGCACACTTTGCCTTGAGCACATGAACTCATGAACCTGTGGACTGTGGGCCTCGGACCAAAGTAGCTGGACTGAGGCAGCTTGGACCGATTTAGGAAAGGACAAACTCTGCGAACTCCAAGAGACTTCCAGAGAAGTCTAAAGTAAATTTATATGGGTGAGACAGCTCATAGAATTAAGCTTAAAGGGCCAATTTTAGTTGGAAATTAACTACAATTATCAACAGAATGTGACTGAATAGCAGTTTTGACGGTATGTGTCTGTGTGTTGTGTTGCAGAGACATATCTACTGAAGTTACAATGCTCACTAGCTAGCCCTGTAAACACTAACACTTGCCTGGTCCCAGAGCTCCCAGTCTGAACCGGTAGCTGGACAGCTAACTAAGCTAATTAGCAATGGGCACCTACAGTTAGCAGCAGTTAGCAGTCACTCTGGTGATCTGCTGCACCCTGTGTGTTTTGAGTATATATTTGACAGGACAATTCTTACATGTTGCACCTTTTAAAGATCTTTTCATTATTATTCCAAAAACCTTCTACTTGAAACTCTTGGACAGCTGTTGGTTTGGTTTAGGACTCATCTTTCAATCTGTGCATCTGTCAACAGCGCAACAAGTCTGTTTCTGTCCACTTCTTCTTCAGTTAAACCCATGAATCCCGTGTGTGTATGCGTGTGTTGTCATTTTACAGTAATGTTCATCCTAACTGCCGTGAGGGATTGGGTTTCAAGCCGTTACAACATGGACACAAATAGAAAACCGTGTGAGAGAGCAGGAGGGAGAGACCCCACAGGTTAGGGATTGAAGCAGACGGCAAAATGTACAGTGAGTGCTGTGCGACAGTGTGACAAAAAGAAAAGAACCACTGGTAGAAATTGTAAGACAAACTGGCAGATAAGGAAGTAAATTTTACTTGGATACATAATGGGACAATGGGAAAATTAAAATTTAAACTAACAGATTGAGTAAATCCACATTGGTCTGAAGGGATTTAGCGCAGTCTATAGAAATGTGCTTTTAAAATCCATTTGAAGCAGTGTTTTGAAAGATGACACTGATAGTGCCAGGCTTAGTCCTTCACATCTCTCCCAGGAGGGGGAGGGCACTGAAAATAAAAAGAAACAGCTGGCACAGAGAGATGTAGCAAAGAGACACAAGTCAGTGATGAGGAGGACAGAGTGGAGTATTGTAAAGATAGTGATTGAGCGCTTCAAGGGTTAATAAATGACTGGGCTCATTTGTGCATTTGAACACAGCATACGTTAGTGAGAAAGTTCAAAATCCAACTACAAGAATCTTCGAATGTTCATCATCGTAACTTACGCCAAGCGTGATTGGTTGAAAAGTGACATGGGACATAGGATCCGATGTCGATCCTATTTATGTCAGGAAATGCATTAAAACAACACAGAATTGGCTAAAACCAACAAATAATTTAAGCAACACAAAATGATCAATGCTGGAGAGCTTTTTTTTTTTTTTAGCTGTTTTGGCTAGATGTGGTTGCCAAGCTAAGATTTGACAAAAAATTTTTCATGGGAAAAGCACTTGTTGTTCAGCCACATACAGTCTGGCCTAAGAAACACTGCTTCTGTGACCAATGTGTTTTGGCATTGAGCTGAATTCAAAGCACTGTTGATTTTATGTAAGTTTTCTTGAGGTACTTTGTTTGGATTCCTTCTGTACCAGCAACCCAAGACTCCTCTATGTACACTTCTGGTCTTCATTGATTATTATATTTGCTCTTATTTGCATTGAACTGTTGTTGAGTGAAGGTACACTTGATGTTATGTAGTGACATTTGAGCAATGAGCACACTTTCCCAGAATAGATTCTGTATCAGCACATTGCATCAGTCGCCCGTCATCTCTTGGCACAAATCATCTGCCTCAGAAAAAAAAAACCAAGTGTTTTGAGTATTTCTGTGTGTGTGTTTGTGTCTGCGTGTGCGTGGGAATGTCTCACGACCGCGTCTTTATATTCACACTGTGCAGCGGCCATAAGTGGAGGTATTAAAATATGTGTTTATTTTTGTACTCTCGTGTTTGTGTGTGTTTGCAAATATGCACGCCTGTAATGAGTGTCTGTGTTTGTTTTGTTAGTCTGCCCATGTTTGCCTGCAGGAGCCTGTTAAATCTTTCCCCGCTGCCAAAGGGAGAGAACTGCACCATCCTGCATCAGCCACGTCCTTGTCGCAGAAATCAAAGGAATGGGAATGTTTTTATCTCGGGCTACTGTGGGACACACAGAGGGACTGTCTGCTGTCTCTGTGCGCCGCAGCGACAGAGCCTGCTGTCATTATAACCAACTCAGGATAAAAAACATATGTAGGCAGTGCTGAAACACCAGCACACACAGATCTTTTCTGGTTCGTAGAAAAACATACACTTTAAAAAAAGTAGGAAGAGTTTAACCTGAAAAAGAGGAACAAGACGGGCAGATGTTTTGCAAAGACAAGGGCTCTCACCGCTATTGTCTGATTAAGTGGGAGATGAGGAGCATGTAGAGAGAGATCAGTGATAGAGGAGGCTAGCTTCCTTTTCTTTTTCTGGGCAAAATAAGAAAAGAGGTTTGTCTGTTGCAGACAGAACTGCACCTGACAAAACAGTAAGAACAGAGCTCACATATGTGGCTTAAAGCATGGTATGTGAAGTTTTGGTGATGTTGTGGTAGATCTACAAATAGATGATTTCGGATGAAATAAGTGGGTTACTTACATAAATTTGCAAATTCAATAATACACAGTGAGCAAAGAACAAAGGATGAGGTTGGGATAGAAGGGTGGTTACTTTACTGTGCAGAGCACAGCTACTTTAACATGATTTCTTTCTGTTATCCACCAGTCTTATACATCACACTATTAGAAACACAGCAGTTGAAAGTAGTTCCAACTGTCTGACTCACTGGGCAGATTAGTTTCATCCTTAATGTGTAAAAGAGATTATAGTTAAGAAAACTATAACAGAGGAATTATAACACAGACAGCTGTTTTCAGCTAAACAAAGCAATGAAAAGCCCATTGGATAGTACCTGCCCAGCACGGAACAGCAGGCAAATCGAGTGACTTAACTGAACATAACAGGAGTGTTCGGCAGCTAAAGAGACAGATATTTCCCTCAGGACTGGGGAGGTGGAGATGAAAACTGAGATAGAATAGTTGAATGAATGAATTTTGGCAGGCGGCCAGAAACACAACTCCAAATGAATGCTGATATTGCTCCATGTCATCTTGGTGCGTAACGGTCTGCTATTAAGTTCACCATATTAACATTATACTCAAGTGTCCGGTTACTTCACAGCTCGCACAGTATGTGAGATCACATCGAAGCACTGAAGTTATTAATGGTGCTATATATTTTTTGTATATGTTTAAAAAATTAAAAAATAAAAAATACATACATATATATAAATATATATATAAAAATATAGTTATGGAGCATTTGTTACTCATTAACTGATGTTATATTGCGGCTTGAGCTAGTTTTACATTTTGAATGTAAAAGTTTGAATCAAAGTCATACTTTGACTTGTATTTGTATCAAGTTCTTCGTCAGGCTCATTTGTAGAATTGTCAACTCTTTTGTTTTGTGAACTATTTGTTATCTTGTGAGGCACCTGTGACCCTCCGTTCAGTTGAAATATTCGCACAAATCACATGAGATTTAATTTGTTGGTTTTATGAACTAAGCCTGATCAGGTGACGTGATGTGTGGTGTCAGCCCGTGTTGTAGGAACGCTGTGCTGAGGAAAGTTGAGCTACAGCTTGAATGTCACCGGGATGATTGACTTCAGCTCATATGGGGCCGCAGTAAATTTTCACTTTATGGATTTGTACTTTCACATCAGTTCTGATCAGACATATTGACCTGGCAACAAGTTTTTTTTTCTGTGTTCTTCACACAATGTGAGACCTGAAAACTGCTGGTTCCTTACATCAGAGTAGTCAAAGAGAGTTATATACCAGCCTGTGCATGTTTAGGAAATATTCTCTGTGAATATAGAGCTGCGATGATTTGTCCAAATTCCAAATTCTTTGATTTCAGCTTCTCGATTGTGAATATTTTCCGTTGTCATTAGTCTTCCAGAACATCACTTTGGGTTTTGCAAAAACTAATTGATTGATTGAGAAAATGATCAACAGATTGATTCGTTAGTCATTACTTGCAGTCCTAATTTAAAGGCGTAATATGTAAGAATTGGCCACCGGTTGAATTAATACTTCAGAGTACTTAGCTGCTATTAGCAAGTTAGCTCAGTTAGCAGTGCAGCTAGCAGTCCTCTCAGCTGACTCAAGGCTGCCCCAACTTAAAATGTTGGTTGTGTAAACCACTGGATTATTTTTGAATGTTTTAAACAAATTCCTACATGTTGCACCTTTTCTTATTACCAGGTAAAAAAAACTCACTCACTCACAATTTACACTCTAGGAAAGGTCATCAGATTGAGTTCCAGCTATCTCTTATTACTGGTAGTTGCCTCAGCATATGACACACCGTGCAACACCTCAGCCCTGCAGTGCTAAAGTGAGGGCTGAGGTAAAACCATGCCAACTGCAGATGGTCAGGGTGTGTGTGAAAAAGAGCCCTCGACCAAAAAATATTTCAAGATGCCCAATTTTTTACACTTCAGCACTGATTTCATGACCCAGATAGACTGTAGAGTGGCTGCTGATCTGCAGAAGATCATTTCCTGGCAATTCAGATTTCTCATTTTGGAAGTTCAGTCCTCGAACTTTTTGCAGATATAGGTTTTCATCAGAGAGAAAATACGAGGTCGGCTCAGGACGTGGTGAGTCATCCGAGCGACTTCGATAGCATTTCTGAGCATGAGAAAATGGCGCGTGACCTGCATGGCCTGCAAATAGCCGTTAATCCAGGAATTTAATGATAGTTCTGTTTCAAACCATGTTTATATCTGAGACTCTGAAATCCTGAGTTGAATTATACATGTGGACGGTTTAAAATAATAAACATCAGGAGGTGTGAAGTTACATGAAACATGCATGTCCATCACTTTCCTTCACCTCTTTGTCACACATCTCTGTGGTGTTGAGCTGTGACACATGCAGCACAAAACTGTGTGCGCTCCTATTTAATGAAACGCTTGAAACAGGAAGCTGTTGCTGCGTCTGCTTCAGTGCCTGCGCGTTTCCCATCCCATTGTAGTGTGTAGTGACACAACTTTGGTACGTCTTCTCACAGACGACTACAGAGAACAAATGTTGATCACCGGCAGCAAACCGGGTAGATAAAAAACCTCTGTAGAGCGTCTCAGACACAACTCTACACCTTTTGTTACTTGTATTCACAGTCAGAAAGTCTTTTGTTTCATGTTGTTGCGAACGTGCAGCTTAGCTATGAGTAATGTCACTACCACTGTGACTTTCTGTGGCTGGAAACGAGGTAGAGGTTATGTATTGCCGGTTTGACTCAACACTCCATTCATTCTTGCTTCTGTTTCTCTGTCTCTTCCTCGGTGTTCAGTTCTCCAGCTGAAGCTACAACAGAGAAGGTCCAGAGAGGAGCTGGTCAAACAGGGGATCATGCCACGTAAGTAGAGAACAATATATTTGGTCCATGCGTAGAAAACGTTACTGTCTCCATTTAAACATTCAAACAGTTCAGACGATAACGTGTTCACAATGGCTAATGTAACCGAGAGTAGAAGACAGATTAATGTGATAATGAAGTGAAAATGGACAGAAAACAGAAAACAGGCTTAAAAGATGTAGCTCCAGGGTAAAGTGGTTGACGCTTTTTTAAAATGTCTTTTTGCATTTAAACACTATGTCTAAATCAAACTTGTCCAGCAAATTATGGGGCAAATATACAAGAATTTTAGTTGAAAAAGTTCCAACTTTAACCAAACTTACCATCAGATTGTGAGTAATAATGTTATGAGGAATATGTATGGTGCTAAAGTTGGCATGCTAACCAGCTAGCTCCATCCCAGTCTAGTCCAAAGCTCCTGTGTGAGCAGTGTGAACACTAACACATTCATATTTTTGAGTTTAAGTAATAAATTCCAGTTTTAGTCTCACTACCTAAGTTCACTTAGCACCTCTCAGTATAATAAAAAAGATTAAAAAAGAATTGCTCTCCAAAGTTAAATCAACATCTCTATAACCAGTTTTAATGAAAATCTAACATTACAGCCTTCATGAGTGTAGGATTTATTGCACAACTGTTATATAAAACTCAGCACAGACTGACTTCGATTCTTGCTGAGTTTTTCATTCATTCATCACTATGTCTTTCTCAGTTTTAGTATCATTGAGTGCTAGACAACAGTTCTCTGAAGTGATTTGGATTGTGGTCGGGACTCATCTCCTGACAGTCGGCAGTTTCAGTCTTCAAAGAGAGGTGATTTGAGGTCATACTTCAACTGCCATCATGAACATCCGTTTGCTGCTTCTTATCTGCTTTTTATCTGATTAAGAGACTTCCCCGTGCACCGTCAAACTCAAAAAGTTTGGATGCTTTTGGTTACAGACTGTTAGCGCTGCTTATAGGCTTTTGGCTCTTGTTGAGATCCATTTAATATGCATGCTTAAAAACTGTTACTTCATTAAACAGCATATTAGACAGCATACGTTAATGCTAATTTAATTATAGCAGTACTGTATGTTCTGGTGTTAAGAATCACCAGGTACGTACATTTCTGTTCGAGGGAATGACCTAAATAATCTACAAATCAATGCTAATAATCACTTTTTGTCTAATGCTAGCAGGACGTCATTCAGGAGCACTTTTAATCCACAATTATTGTAACTCATACTCTGCCTCTGACAAATGATATCATGATAGTGTGACACTTTGTCACACAGGAAGTGCGTTATGCTGTGCGTCTTATCTACTTATTGTTATCTGTTCATCTGGTAAATGCTTCAATTAGCTACATGTAAACTGTCCATATGCTATTTTGCTATTGCAGGAGTCCATTCTGTTCTACGTCACAAAAAGAGACACACAATTTCCCCTTATTTTCAATACAAATATGTCACTTCTCATCTCACTAGACAGACTGCATTAACAATGAGCATGGCTCAGGCCTCATCTAGTGGAGAGATGGAAATGGAAAGATGCAAATAAACTTTGAACAATGGGTGGAGAAATGGCGCTGTTGAGCATTTACGTTTCGGTGAAAGAGAGAGTGAGAGACACAGTCAGCCAAGTGTGACCCGAGGAGCTAATGTAATGACGAAGATCAAAATGTTTTGTTCACATGGTTTCATCCAATTATCCCACGCCTCTCTATTCTCCTTGACCTCGGGATTGTGGCTTGATGAGGGGCTTGTTTTGTCCATGCGTCGCGTCTCCTGCAGTGCTCAGGGGAATTATAGCTTGTCCCTTTTAGCCCGGGGAGCGTTTATCATCTGAACAGAACAGAGACACTTAAGTGTAGACAGAGGAGATGCTACAGGGGTCGAATATAATGACGGTCACATGAGTGGCTGAAAGTTCGCTCTGTCACGAAGAGGCTTTGTTTGATTAAGAAAGGAAACGTGCGACCTTGTGATCTAATGGTTGTCATTGACGACAGGTTTGAATGTCACCTGATTATCTTCAGGTCGTAGGTTAGACCTGGTTAAGTTCAGGTATGAGTTTAAATGTGGTTAATGTCACCGTAAGGACATGGCAGGACAATTAGCCACTGACATTTTGAGCTAGCCTCCTCTGCTGCTCTACTGTGTGACCTTTATCATAATTGTCCCTGTAGTCTCTCATGGAGACAGAAGGCAGGTGGAGGAACGGCAACACACACAGTGGCAACATCTCTATGACTCTCACCGTAGCTTCTTTTTTTTTTTTTTTTTAACCACTGACCTTTGTTAACAGAATGCTACCACAAAACCCTGTTATTTTTTTTAGCTCCCTCCTTTGGTCCATTTTTAAAACACCTCAGATTAGACTTCAGTGGAAGTTGTCTACCTTCTGTTGTCTCAGTCACCGCACCTCTCCCGCTTGATGTCTCTTTATCACTCACTGTCTTGTTTTTTTCCCCTCTCACTATCCCAGCATCAAGAAATAATCTCTTAAATGCAGGAAACGTATTTTCCTTCTGTTAGCTCCATACCTGGCAGTATGAGCCCAAACCTACTGCTTGTCCGACCGCACCTCGGAGTGACAGCAGTGTTTGAGTGGCATTTGTCTATTACATTCATAATGAAAACGATTCCAAGTATGATATAAAGTGCCTTTGTGGATGCCCCCAAGGTAGATAAAATATGAAAATGCCCTCCAGGTGGCCCTTACAGCAGATAAAATGTGATAAAATGCCCTCTAGGGTGCCCTTCCAGTTGAGAAAATGTGGTGAGGTGCCCTCTCTTTACTATAAATAACTGCCGGCTGGTGCCCCGCTGCATACTGCTGGTGCCCTTTTTTATTTTTTGTTTGCTCCTCAAAGACTACCACTGCCAACAAACACATGGTGGTTTTGAACAAAAACCTGCTTGCATGCTACTCAAGTGAGGCAGCAGAGTCATCAAAATCAAGAAGACCAACGCTGACTGTGCGCCCTCGTCTGACTGCCCTCATTTTTCCACCACTCTTATCCTCAGGACCCTCGCCACCACCAATAACTTAAGTGTTTTATTCCAAGATATGTAGCTCTTTTGCACTTGTTCAGATTTAATGGCACCAGTGGAGGTGCAATATGAAATACAGAGATGCACCACAGTCTCGAACGCCACACAGAAAAATATACAGGCTGAAGGGTGGGACTCTCTGATTACAGTGTTCAAATTAATTAAAATGAGCTACGGGTAAGTTTAAATTTGTTTGAACTTGACTTTATGGAAAAAATAGCAGCCTTAGTTTGTGTGTGTGTGAGTGTGTGTCTGTAGCTGCGTGTTTGGTTGGCTGACTGCGGTGTGTGTTTGGGTGTGCTCTTTTAACACAGTGCTATTATAAGCCCAGAGTGTGATACCCTACCTAACACTATATTTATACACCACTTAGATGTGTAAAAAAACATTTTGTTCAGTTAAGCTCATCTATCAGTGTTTTAAGGTTAGCTCAGCTAAACCTGAATGCACAGGTGGAGCCTTCTCCAAAGGTTTGCTACCAAGATCAGAAAGAGACAGAGCTGGTACTTTACCCACATGCAGGGGAAGTCACTTGATTGTTTCGGGTAAACTGCATTTAAAGTATAAAATGCATACTTCCAGTTGAGGTAAAAATCTAAAGATTTAGTTACATATGTGTCAAATGTTCACTGGTTTAGTCAGTGATAAAGGCAAATCTGCTGCTATTTCTGAATGTTGTGAGGATAAACTTCACTCTAGTTAGCAGGGCTGCAACTATTGATTATTCACAATCATGATTAAAGGTGCATAAAGACAGACGATTCTTGAGGTCAAGGCCATCAAACACTGATGCAAAGACAGATGACGATGGATGGTAAAATTCTGGAGGGACGTCTTAAAGGGCCAATTTATAGCTAAAAAAAACATTTGCTTTGTTTAAACAGCAGCTAATATGACCATTCAACCACTAACCCTTTCGAAAAAAAAAAAAAAGTTTTGTCTGTAAAATTTATTTGAAAAGTTGTGAAAAATTCTCATCACAATTTGCTCAAAGTGACACCCGTCAAATTACTTTCACTTCCTCAACCAACAGTCCAAAACTGAAAGACTTTCCATTTACTGTCATAAATTAAGAACAATAGCACATCTTTACATTTAAGAAGCTTGAACCAGCAAATGAAAAATTACTAAAAACAATAAATTGATCATCAAAATGGCTGGCAGCAGAATTTCTTTTGTTTAAGTAATTAAACGTCTAATCGTTGCTGCTCTTACAGTTAGATTAGATATACCTGCATAGTTAGATGTGGATAAATTGCGTGGTAGAGTGACTGATAAACCCGCCCCAGTAACATATTGTGCCACATGTGAGCTCTGCATATGTACAGATTTACACTTCCTGGTGAAGGTGGAACAGCTCTCACAAAGTTCTCACGTCTGAAATAGCTCTATGAATGTCTGACAGAAACAATGCATGACATGTTCGTATAAGGCAACAGTATAATTTTAGTCGCTTTGCTGCTTTTGAAGGTGTTTCATGAGGTTAACAAACATATGACACAGTTTAACTGGCTGAAATGTGGTAATATGCAGAGTTTCTTTAGTCGGTGAACTCGGAGGACAAAACCAGGCAGCAGTCAGCAGCAGACTGAACATAAAAAGACAGCCAGCGCCAGAGGAAGTGATGCTGCTTGATGTTCTCCAAGAGCTGGGAATGCTGGTTAGCTTTAGCAGGGTGGCAAGAAGCCATGATGCAGCCACTCATGCACATAATGGAGTCTTTTCTCTCTGACCTCTTCCTACGACTCTCTATTTCCTCCTCTTCATTTGCCCCTCGGTCTGTTGTTGCATTTTTCTTCCAGCTGCCTCTCTTCATTTATCTCTCCCACCCGTCTTCCCTCCATCCGTTTTTTTTTTTTTTTTCTGATCCTCCATCTTCCTATCTATTTCCATCTCTTTCACTTATTTTGTGCTCATCGACCCATCCGTCCGTCCCTCCCTCCTTCCCACCGCACGTTTTTTTTTTCCAAGGAGCAGGCTGACAGGCAGGTTCATACGCCCTCAAGGAGGCTGCCATAACTCCCCTTGTGGATGGGTGAGAGGTCTAAGAGGGGTGAAGTCCCCAGGGTAGTGCACGAGTGAGTGTGTAGCAGCAGTGTGACAGTGCTCAGCGACGTGAACTGAGGCTTGAGCAGGTACCAGCAGTCTTACCCCGGGGTTGCTAATCCAGTCACACCACTTGTGTGCCTGTGTGTGTGTGTGTGTGTGTACAGTGCAGTCAGAAAGTATTAAGACAGCGACACATTTTCTGTTGTGTTACCTCCAAATGCATCACAAATGTGGAAAAAAAAAAAAAAAGAAAATAGCATGCTGACTTAATTTGAGGGTGTTTACTTCCATGCACGTCCTGCTGTCAGGTGTGTACTGCAGCCATCTTCACAGCTTAGCTGATTGTCTGGTTTTGACAAAAAGTGACTGACTTGGCCAGTCGTGAATGTCCCATTGTTTGGCCACTGAAAGCCTTCTTTGTTGCCTTGTCTGTCTGAGATAAGATACAAACAAATCAACTCTTTTGTCCTAAAATAGTGGAACTGTTTTTGACAAAGGGCCATATTAACCTCTTAGTCATTGGAGTCATTTCAATCTCTGCCGAAATGTAAAATGTTTCCCTTCCCATGGCAGTGTGCGCATCCTGCATGTGTGTCTGAAACAGTTAGCCTGCTGCAGTTGTCTGCTGTGGAGCCTCTGAGCGACATGTAGAGAGGAAGAAACATGATTTCTTACTTACAAACCCACAAGTTTCAGTGCACACCATTTCTCATGATTGTGACGCAGGCGTCACAACTGCAAGAGAACTTGGCAAGTTGAGCTGCAGTGTTTTCTTTTTGCTGTAAGGAATGCTCAGGCCCGAAGACATGGACAACATTCATAGAAAGAACACAAACAAGGCAGCTAAAATCACCTTGAGATGATTAGTTTGATCCAAAGTTTGAAGGCCCGCAGCTCTTCACCTCAAAAGTTCACTCCTTAATCTGGTAGTTCTCAAACCTTAGACTAGAACTAGAATATTTTCACGTCACCCCCACTCACCCACACACGTCTCCTATCAAATTTACAATGGAATTTGAACATTTAATATCTTGTCGTTCTTTCTTCATTAGCCACCGATGTACTGGTGAAGCTGAAGACGAGATGTGCCTCGTCATATTTTCTTGTCATTGCTTTGGTAGTTGTCATGTTTACCTTCAGCTCAGAGTCCTGTAACAGACTTCCATGCTTCACTAATAGTGCAAAAACCTATGCTTCATATATTTAGCCTAGCTGTGCATCCCTTGCTTTACCTACAGGCTTTCTCTAGGGGATGTCAGAATCAGAATCAGAATCATGTGCCCCACTTTTGTGAACCACTGCTTTCATCTAACCACCAAAAGTTGTTAAACTGTCCAAATTTAGGTTTACACCAGTAATTCATCTGTGTTTAGAACATAAACATTCTGCCTTATTAAAAACCACCTCTGATCTGACTCATCTTACAGCCTCTTTCTTATTCATAGGGCCTTGTGATCGGTCAACAAATAAACATTTGTCAGGTACAAAAAGCTCATACTACAAATCTGCAGTGCAGGAATTTGTGTCGATTGAATGCCTGTGTTGGAAATGACACCAGCCCCTGGTTTGTACCTTTCCCTTCAAATGCGTACGTATGTGAGCTCAACAATTTTCCATCATTCTCAAAATAGATTGCCTGCCTATACATTCACACATGTAATACAACATTATTTGATAGTTTGGGCTTTAGATTCTTGTTTTAGAAGCAAAATCATAATGCCTGTACTGATATGCTGTATTTAACTCAGCATTTTGGTGTCATCACAACCCTTTAGGCTCTTAGGTTTATAGCACCACTAATCCCCTGGTTTTTGCATAATCACAGCCCTACAGGAAGTCTTACTTGAGTCATTTGTGATGCTGAACTTATTCCATGAATTCCACTGCTGTAAAAAGACTCATTGGACTGGAACCCCTCGCAGTCCATCCCATTACATTTCTCCCTTTTACCTTGAGATCTGGCCTTTTAAACAGCTTTTTAATGGGACCACTGCTCAGGCTAATATGCATTTCTGTTCTGTCAGGGCTTATAAACATGCAGGCGTGTACAGTGAGAGCAGGCTTTTTACAACGCTGACACGGAACTCAAAATGTGAGAATGGAAAAGCTTTAGAAAATATAGGAGCAATAATCCTCACCATCAGTAAACATATTCAGACTGAACTGGATATGAACTGAAGAAGCCAAGAGCCATTCAAAGCTATTTAGCTCTTCATTTCCCTTCAGATGTGTAAATGTACACAGTGCCATGTTAATGTCTCTCTCTGACTCTCTCTTTTATTCCTCAAGCACTGAAAAGTTCAGCTTCCTTCCACGAACAGCGACGGAGCTTGGAACGAGCGCGGGTGAGTGTGCCATCCTCGAATCAGTTGCTCAAGTTAAAACTGGCCCGTTTTCGAGCACACATTCACTTGCTCTCTAAGCTCTGTAACATCTGAGGACATTACAGCAACCCCTTGAATCATTATGTAATGCAGAGCGGCTGAGAGCTGAGATGAGGCCATCTGCTCGGAAAACGAATACTCTTATTGGACTGTAAGGTGCAATGTATCTGAAGTATTCACAAAATCAGTTATTCCCAACCAGAGGTGCAGTATGGAAAGATTGTGGTGTGTGTTCACTAAATTGAAAAAATTAATCTCATGACACTTTCCAAATTGAGCAGCTCTCAACTCCGTACTCTTTGTCTAGCCATACATTATAGATACACACATCAAATAGCCTAGCTAAATAAGCTGAAGGAGGCTAATGGATAAATAGTTAGCTTGCGTTATAATGGTTAGCTTAGAGTACAGGATAAACAATGATGGCTAATAGTAGTGGATACATGGTACAAATAGAAAGCTCAAGTCAATGATATATTTAACATTTGCAATAAAGCAGGCTAAAAGTACTAAATGGTAGACACAGTTAGTTAAAAGTTGTGGATGAATAGTAAAACAGCAGAATAAGTCATGGTACACATAGTAAGCTAAAAGGATAGATTATATTGAACAACAATCACAGTAATAAATGAAGAAACGCTAAAAATAACAGATGAATGGTAATTATAAATGGTCGATGATTAGCTAAAATTTATGGGTAAACAAAAACCATTGAAATGTAGCTAAAGGTTATGGATAACTTGAGAAATGTTTTGAACCACCACACTAAACAGTATATCATAAGGCACAGAATGTGATGTCTGCAGAAGAGAATAACTGTGAACTTGAGACGTCCTTTGCAGATGAAATGTTTGCGACAGAATGACTAATGGAGAAATGATAAACATGTCACTCTCTCTTTCCAGACTGAGGACTATCTAAAGAGGAAGATCAGGAGTCGGCCTGAGCGATCCGAGCTGATCAGAATGCATATCCTCGAGGGTGAGTGCCGCATAAAGCTTCCCATCTGTCTGGAGTGTGACAAATAACTTCGGAGCATCCTCGCAAAAATGTCCATTGTTTGTTTTTTTGCCTGCTTCCAGAGACGTCAGTGGAGCCATCACTTCAGGCCAAGCAGCTGCAGCTGAAGAGAGCTCGGCTCGCTGATGATTTGAACGATAAGATCTCCCACCGGCCGGGGCCCATGGAGCTGATCCATAAAAACATCCTGCCCGTTCACTCCAGCATTAAACAGGCCATCATAGGTAAGCCAAGCCAGCTCTGCGATGGATTTCACACTCCCACAGGGTCTCTAAATGACTAATGGAATCCATCCAAGGCAAACAGTGTTTCTACAATTATTTCTGTTTCTTGGACTGTTGCCCTCTTCAGCTGGACTACAATTAACTCCTCTTACAATTACTTCTGACGAGCGGCGCCAATTATAAGATCGACTTCGTGGTTGACTTATTTACATTTGATTAAGCTGACGGCGGAACAAGCTACCACAGAACAGCTGTAAGAGTACAGATCTGTTCTGGGCCGAGACCCATCCTCCATCAAAGTTTGGTGGAAAATCTGTTTAGTAGTTTTTATGCAATGCTGTTTTTCAAACCAGCCAACTAAAGCACAACCTCCTGGCTGGAGATAACAGCACCTAAAAAAAAAAAAAAACCATTGGTATTTACTCAGAATTTCACCACTGATACTTCCCTAAAATACTTAAACCTGCCATGAAGCACAACTCGCAGTAAGTCACAGCTCTTCTTCTCTATTTTCTTTGCTCATGTTTTAAAAACATACATTTAAAAAAGATAATTGCATCTTTCTGCTCTATAGAATAAATCAAACAAACAATAAGCAATACCCTGTCTGTGTGTGAAGAAGAGATGTGTAATATAAATTGAATAGAAAAATATAAAGTGTGATCTATCACAACACACCCACACAGTATAAGGCTCCTGACAGGATGTCCCTCCTGGCCCCCCGCCTCTTGTTATCATGAACATACTGAAGCTCCCTCTCAGATGCCTCAGCTGTGCTCAAAACAAAAAACAAATACACATTCATAACCAATATGTTCAGTAGACAACAATCATATCACGCACACAAACTCCCCCACCTGAGTATTCATCCTTCAAAGACGAAACTAGGTTATCTTGACAGACGAGAAGTGGAGATACGTCTTCCTCCTCTGCTGTTTAAATGAGCACAGTGTCTGTTAATGAAGCACTTTATCTTTTTTATTAGTATAATTAAATACTAATTGAAACTTTAGAACTCTAAATTAATGAATATGATTTCACTCAGATGCAATTCGTGCATTGTGACGGATATAACGACCCCAATTCCACCCTTTCCCATTACAACATCCACAGTAAAAGAGAAGAAAGAAGTGGCGCTATCTAACATTTATTGTGTATCTGTAGTCCAGTGGCTTTTTTCTGCCAGACATTACATGATGAGATCAGAGACAGTGGGTCCAGCTGGCTGAACGATGTGCGGAGCGAAGGAGGCCGAAATTCAATAACGTACGGATTATCCATCTCTGTCGCCGCTGCACAATAAACACAATTGCATTACCAGCGTTTGCTGCCGGAGCGCCGGGAACACAAGAGTAACACAGGCCCGACATGCAAAGATCCAAACACACAGCAACAAAACCGCGACACCAAAGACTCACACTGGCGCGGCGCAGCGGTGGGTAAGTCATCACATTATTGGATCAGAGGGTATTAAATCAGCCCCATGTTGTCTTTTCATCATTGCCTGCTGATGGTGAATTAATGGCCAGCGGTTTGTTTTGCATAGCTGTCTGCTGCAGCCCATCGCAGCTCCTGTAATTAAATAACACACATCCAGCAGTAAAAGGGAAAGCCTCTGTCCTCATACAGCAGGTAACTTTATTCCCCAAATCCCTGTAAAGGCTCAAACGTCTGCATAATAATTACATGATTATATGATATCCCTGAGGGGAGAATTATCAGGAGGACCGCTGCCTGGATTCACTCCTGTGCTGGAGCACAACCGAACATTTGTCTTATTTGGCTTTATTTTGCGACATTTGTTTTATTTGGCTGCAGCTAACAACTATTTTCACTGTGGAATAATCCCTCAATTATTTTCTTAGCCACAGCCTCTTCCCCAGTGCTATTTGCCACTTTTTTATCAGATGGATTCTCGACTAGGAGAGGGTATAGTAGCGAGAGTGGTGTCAAAGAGTGCTGAGAGGTATTTTCATTTCACGCAGGCGCAGAGAGTAGAAGCTTGTTGGCTGTCAGCTGTAGTTTTTGTGGTGTGTTCAAGCACGACATCAGGACGAGATACAGGGCAGGAGACAACGCAACAGTCAGCCTTTGTCACAGCTACTTCTGTGGTGTCAGTTTGGTGTGTCAGTGCTAGAAAATGGTTGATCAGTTTCCTATAGCTCAAGATGACGTCCTCAAATATCTTGTTTTGTTTACTGTCATAGAGGACCATCTAAAAATGGCCAGACCTCTGTTATAATGTTTTCTTGAGTTGTGTAGTCACATTATCACAAATTTTTCCAACAATGTTCAAACCCAGGTTGATCCACTCAAGATAGAATGTGTGAGATAGAATTAAGGGTGAATAAACATCTGAGGACATAGTTCAGCTCCACAGATCACTGCTGCAATCAGGTAAATAAATAGTAGTTAAGGCAAGTCAACGCTTTAATACCAAAAGTTTATGAATAATCTCTCAGCTCTCCTCCCATCAGTTAACAGTTCCAGATTTGCACAGAATCTGAAGTGACTCCAGGTGTCTCCAGATGGAGTCTGGATCTAGGGAGGCTGGGAAGCAACTCTTGCCCTGGCTCCACCCTGCCCTCCACACAACACTCTGTAAACATCTTTTGGTTTGTTTTGGTGGCAGTAGTTACATATTAGACTTTGTTTTTGCAGGAAAGTGCTCCGAGTCAGAAGTTATCGTACTTATTAATCTATAACCCAAATTATTATTGATCAATTTAATAGTTGGCAACAATTCAATCAGTCGTAGCAGCTCTGCAGTTGTCTTTCATGCTCTTTCCCTAATTTATTTGCCCATTTATATATTGTCCGGCCATGTTTGTTTGTTGCTTGGAAAACATTTAGTAAATGAAGAGATCAGTAGCAGCACAGACGGCTGGCACAAACAGGAGGAGCCTTCACAAAACAGTTAATGCATTCAGAGCATAAATTGCATATTCCAGTGATCCTCCAGAACTCTGAGCGTAACATCTTTCCTTCGAGAGATGCCATCTGTCACATAAGAACAGTGTGAATGAGGCAGCCAGCCTTACTTGGCTGCACTGTGAGTGAACTTAGATGAATGAAAACTATCACCGGGATGAAGCTTGGCTCATCCTGGCCACACCGAGGACTAAATATATCAGTAAAGAAATCATTTTAAAGTGGCGTTAATGGACATGATGTGCAGACAGAGAGGATGAATTAAAGCTACCCTGCAGCAGCTAGTGCATAAATGCACTGGTTGATGGTTATGGACAGTGTGACAATTTCGGCCGACTTTAGTTTGTCAGTTTTTTGGCACATTGCAGTATGTTTGGATGGTTGGGAGGAATCCACTGGCTCGACACCTGTAAATACAGGTGATAAAAGCTTCTACAGCTGTCACTCTAGGGTTAAGTCAAGCCAGACAGGCACACACAAGGAGGCTAGGAGGCACATATGCAGTAGCATGCTGTCGTCGTTCAAAAAGAGGGCTCCTAATAAATTTACATTCATGTTTTTACCCCTCTCTTCCTCCTCCCACAACCCCTCCGCTACCTTCTCAGAGACACAGTTTCCAAAGGCTTCGGGTGATAACTCGTCATGTGATGAAGACAGCAACTACAGTCTGTCTCCAGAACTGCCGGTGAGCCAGGAGAGTCCTCTGGGCCTGCTGCCTGTGCCCTCTCCACCAGAGACACTGACCCGGAGCAGCTTCCCATCTCCTAATCAGGTAGGATCACCCAAGAATGAGGGACACACAGTGCAGCTAACATTTTGTAAATCACGGATGCAAGACTGTAAAACATGAGTACAAATGAATTCCAGTACAACAGCAGAAACACATTTTGGTGGATTGGACTCTTACTGCTATGGTCTGTTAAGTTCCATCCTGTATTTCTTTAGCTCACATGCTTTCATTGTGAAATCATAGAGTGCCACAATCATAGTTATAGTTATATATACACCAGTACCAGAATTTTGAGTCTGATATGGATCAGTAAACAAAATCCAGTGGTCAACTGCCGTTATATCACGTATCGTGTATGCTGTCATCTTATCAATCAGGCGCCTCCTCCTGTTCCTCCTCCTCTGCCACCAATTTCTGGCTCCTCCCCCTCATTAAAGCTGACCAACGGGACAGCAGGACCACCGGCCCAGAGGACGATCTCACAGATAAAAGTAAGTGTCACACAGTGTGTCAAGACTAACCAAGCAGCAAGGGTTTATAATGGAACGTGTGAACTGTATTTAGATTTAAAGTTGCTCTAATCAATATGTTTATAATAACAATGGATCAAATGGCTGCGTGTAATTACAAAGGGGTCACTCGATGTGATGAACAGAAATTTGAACACAAGTAATAGAAAATGATTACCAGTTTCTGTAGTTCCCCTCAGAGCTACGGTTTGTTTTAGTGTCTTTCAGCTCATTGTTTTGGTTTAATGGTAAAAAATACTCAACTTATATTCATCAGGTGGACAGACCATGAGTAGTGATGCTGCTCTGACTCTGCTGGGTGGGTGAATGGGCAACTGTTCACCAACACAAATGTCTCATCAGCTTTTTTAAGGTGGTATTATGTTGATGTTTGTGTACAGCTAGTTGTGCTGCCCTCAAGTGGTCAAAAATATAATGCAGGCGTAAAGGTTGACAGTGTGCACCTAACTCCTTTTTTTTCAGTACCAGCCTAAACCGAACTGTGACCGCTCCGCCCAGAAACACAAGAAACCTAAGGACAACAAGCCAAAGGTGCATATTTCCTCAGTTTTTTGGCATGCCAATATTATTGTTGCTAATACCAGACAAGGTAGTAAATGCTAGTTCTGAAATGATCACCTGTTGCATTATTGATGTGTTCCTCCCAGATTAAAAAGTTGAAGTACCACCAGTACATCCCTCCTGACCAGAAGGGAGATAAAGAGCCTCCTCCCCATCTGGACTCATCTTATGCCAAAATCCTCCAGCAGCAGCAGCTCTTCCTGCAGCTTCAGATCCTCAACCAGCAGCAGCAGCACTACAACTACCACGCCATCCTGCCCGCACCACCCAAGTAAGTTTTTGAGTGAGCTTTAAGAAGACGCTTCACTGCGTGAGACAGGGGAGATTCGCCTTGGAGCACGTATCAAACAAACGTATCTACAGCAAGATGAATCGAAACTCAGCTTGGTGCTTTGAACTGAGAAGACTGTAAAAGTTTAATTTAGTCGTCTGAACTACCACGATAAGTGATCTTTCCCCCTCTCTGACTTTTTCCTCAAACAGACCTCAGGCAGATCAGCAGCCATCTTCTTCTTCCTCCTCCAATCCCATGATGGCCTCCTCTCCGCCTCGACCTGTTGCTGCCCCTACAACAACACTGTCGAACCAGAGCAGTCACAGCTGTCAGAGTTCTGCCCATTTGGGTGGGACAAAACCAGTGTCTCTACCTCCGAACCTGGACGAAATGAAGGTCAGCAGCACAACAGCATACAAATCAAAGAGAAGTGAGACTAACAGCTTTCGGCGAGTCGATGGAGTAATTGGTGGATAGAAGCTGGCATATGTAAAAGAGTCTCTGTTAACAAAACTTTGTCACTGAAAAGTGGCTTGCCAGCTCAGGAGCTGACAAAGAACGGGACAGTGATGGATCGCTCTGTCTTTTTTTTCCTCTCCTCTTGTTTCCTTTTATCCGTTTTAATTCACCTCTGATCTTTACCATCATCTCTTCACCTTCCCTCACTCCCTCCCTTCAAACTCAATCTCTCTTCTACTCCGTCTTCTGTCAGGTCGCGGAACTGAAGTACGAGCTGAAGCTGCGTAGCTTGCCGGTCTCTGGCACAAAAAACGACCTCCTTGAGAGGCTGAGGACCTACCTGGAAATGAACAGAGGCAGTGACACTACCTCCTCTCTGGCAGCAGGGGGTACCACAGGGCCAGGGGCTGAAGCAGCAGGAGAGCCCTCCACGACTGCTGCAACCACCACCAGCAACACACTGCAGCAACAGTTTCAGTTCCAGTGCCATCAGGCTTCTCTGACCGCTCAGTCAGGTGAACAGAAAATGTACCTGCTCTTCTTCCAGTGTGCCATCACTCCTTACTTAAACGATGTGTTCAAGTGTTGGACCATAATGAAGAAAACGGTGTAGATAATGTTTTATCTTTGTACTGTCTGCCTCACGTCACGTCTCCCTTCCTTTACAGCTGATGCAGATAGCAGCACCACCCCGGCCGCAGCCACAACTCAGCAGCTCGTCAGCTGTGGTGGCACCGCCTCCCCCCGAAACACCTCGCTCAGCCCCTCTGACCGCTCGCCAGGCGCCCTGAGCCCAGAAGACACCAGCTTCAACAGCAACCCCTTGGGGGAAATGGTCTGAATTATTTTGTTGCTCTTCTAATAGACTGACGTGATCTGAGAACCCCAGAACTGTGTCACTGTTCTTATAAGTTTGGTTATTGATATACAGCTTCAGATCGAGCACAGTGAAGATCAATCAGCTGAAACACAGGAATTTGGTATTTAAATGTACCCTTGCGAAAAAATATACTTACTTGTAGTCATTTTTGGCACATTAAGTAAACTTCAATTTACACTAATAATATACTTGTCACACTAGTACTCATGTATTAACAGTATATAAGTAATACAAGGTGACATACTTAGTTTTTTGTTGATTCTTGGGGGCCACCGTGGATGAAAACAAAAACAAAATGAACTTTGTATGAACTGACACAGAGGAGTTGGAATCTGACCTGGTGAATAAAAAAAAACTATAAAGAAATAGTCGATCTTGTCGATGGTGGTATTGTTTTCTTATGTAGGTCAAATAGAGGCATCAGTATGAAGTCAAGACTGTCATAACTAGTTGAGAACTCCTTGTGCTACATTTAACAACATCAGGAGGTGCATTTAATTTTTCTCTTTTTTGATAACTATTATGATATTATGGACTTATAATACCCGATATCTTTAACATACTATAAATACATTGCATATACTTGTCAATATACTTCAAGGTCGTACCTGAAATAGTCATTCCATTAAATGTTGGCCATAGTAGATGCATTTGAGTGCATTTAGATTTAAATATATTACAGTTATAATATAATGGTGTCTCAAAATAGCAGAGTCAAGTGCACTTAACTGTAGTGAAGAATATTTTATGATGTACTACTTATATCATTAATGCATGAAGTACAACATCTGTGTTTCGTTAATAGCAAAGTTTAAGGACAGAAATCACAGCGCACTTTAGAGTGCAGTCAAAACACCTTTTCAGAGATGTTACCAGCGTGGAGGTTGAGATGGTGGCGTCACCATGTCCGCTGCTTTGGTCCAGACTGAAATATCAGTCACCAGATGGATCAGAAGGAAATATTGGACGGACATTCATGGTTCCCAGACGATGAATCCTCCTAGACTTTGCTGATCTCCTGTCTTTTATCTGGTGCCACCATGAGGTTGACATTTGTGGTTTTGAGAGAAATGTCTAAACAATTGTTGGATGGACTGCTGTCAGATTTGGTACAAAAGTCTTAATCCCTCTCTGGATGAATTTTTCTTCGAGTGCCAAAAATCTTTAAAACTAATTACCTTCCCATCATCCTCAGCTGTACCTTGTGTTGAGTGCTAATTAGCAGATGTTAGTATGCTAACAAGCTAAACTATGATGGTGAAAATGTCAAAAATCAGCATGTCACCTTTTTCGTTGAACCTACTAGCATACAGATGCTAGCATTTAGCTTGAGCCTGGCGATAGACTCTTGTTTACACACGAGGAAATGTGATTTTAGTCTCCAGCTGTTGCACTTATGTTCATTTAAACACTCCCTATGCTAATCTTTTTTATTTTTTCATCTCTCTGTCCAGATGAGTTCACCTCTCACCCAGCTGAGCCTTCAGCCGTGTTCAGCTGCTCAGCTTCCAATTAACATTAAAGAGGAGCCGAAGTGCTCCACCCCAGCACCCTGTCAGTTCTCTTTAAAGGCAGCCACTCTGCAGAAACACTGTCTGATCTCAACAAACGCCCTCACCACTACAACCACGGCCCCAGGAGTGGCTGTGGACAAAGACAGGATGCTGCAGGAGAAGGACAGGCAGATAGAGGAGTTGACCAGGATGCTGAGGCAGAAGCAGAGGCTGGTGGAGGTGTTGAGGATGCAGCTGGAGCAAGGGAAAAACGGAGGACGAGTTCAAGAGCCGCTGGTTCTCGTAAGAGTAAAACAAGAGCCTCCTGATAAGCCCAGTGTCCCTCTCACATTTGGGAATCCGCCGTTACCCCGTCCATCATCATCCGTTTCATCTGAAATGGATGTCACCAAGGTAACTGTCAAACAGGAGGCCATCGAGGCAGAAGAAATTGTGTCCCAGATGACTACGCCATTACCAGACTGTCATGGATTGCCAAAGTCTTCCACCCAAACTCAGGATACACAAATGAAGCCAGATCAGATGAGCACACAGAAAAAACAGCCACATATATGTCTCCAGCAAACCACTCTGCAGTTTGCCCAGCAACAGGCCATACAGAAACTTTTGCTACAGCAGCAGCACAACATTCAGAACCGGCGGAGGATGATTCAGAACTGCGGTCAGACGCTGGAGAATCACCAGAAACTCGCCCAGCAGAGAAAGAAGAAATCTCACAAACAGCAGCTAAAACAACTACAGCAACAACAGCCGTCAAAACAACATCAGCAGCAGATGCAGCTGAAGCAACAGATCCTACTGAAGCAACAAAAGACATTTCTACAGCAGCAAAATAAGAAGCAGCATCAGCAGACGAAACAACTGCAACAAATCCAGATACGGAAGCAACAAACGGTGCAACAGCATTCGCCGCAGGTCAGAAATGTTTTCTACAGTTTGATTCGCGGTACACAGACCTCGCTGTCGAGATTCGTTCTTTAAAAACTGTTTTCTGTTTTGGTCAGGTGTCTCAAACGTACCTCAACCAGCAGTCAGGCTCCGCCCCCTCCCTCCCACTGGATCTCCTTAAGGGTAACTCCACCCCGACTCTGGTCACCGACAGCAATGGTAACCACTTCCTGATCGCACTGACCAATCACATCCCTGAGAACCAAAGAACCTATGCGCCTCAGACCAAAGCAGCCAATCAAATCACACTGCAGGTACCAGACTCACCATCATCAGTCCGCGTGTTTGTTCATATCAAAAAAAGAAAAACTGTGTTTTATTGCTTGTTCCTCAGAAAGTGTGGACCGCACATGTTTCTTCTGACCATTTGCATATATGCCACATATGCCAACAAATTACGCCTTGTTTTACCGTCACTCTGTCTGATAGCAAAACTCTCTCATGTTTTTTTTAATTTTAAAAATGTTTTCAGCCCAGAATAGTAATAAAACAAATTAGCTAACTGATGGATGAATGTACAGTAATACAGGTTTATATATACTGTTTTTTCTACATAGAAAAGTTCAGTAGTATAACTGGCTTACAATGGTAGCTGTGTTAGACATAGCCGAGTGTGCGCATAAAGTTGATCTTTTCACAACATATTTCAGAAAACTGGCTTCACACCTGGCAGGCCGACCTCCTTACCTACTTGTCACCATGCATTTCTTGTCCTGTTTTTGTCTCAGTAATGCTCCATGTGCATTATAATGCATAAAGATTGAAGTTGTTGTCAAATGGTGACATATCCTGCCTCCAATAAATATCCTTGTTGGTGTTGGTTAGCCACATTTGAGGTATAATTGAAAAAAGTGTGAATAATGGGCTATATGTTGATTTTTTTTTACTCTCTAATAATGCAATTGACATTCGGGGGTGGGTCGGTGGGTGTGTGAATGCAAAGACTGATTCTGATGTACTTGTCTTACTATTGTATTCAAATTAATATCCCTAATACTAACTGCACTGCTCCAACTGCTCCTTTTTCTCCAGCGACTGCAGTCCGCTCCAGTCACGCTCACTGACCACCACCCCAATCAGCTGCCGAAAGCTGATAACCAAACCAAAAAGAGTGAGCAGGTGGAATTTCTGAAACAAAAGAAGACAAAGGTGAGGATTAGGTAGAGACAGAGATGATCTTACTACGCAGCTAGATTCAACGTAACTGGGCAATCGTCACACAAAACCTGAGCAGAGAGAACCAAAACGACCTGCTTGAAGAGTCACGCAGAAATATTTTAAATGTTCACACATCTCTTTTACATAATTCGTGGATCCCCTTCATGAATCACTCACTCTTCAGTCCTGACCGAGAGCCCCGGAGACTCTTTTCTCCCGTCACTGAAGAGCAGTCTGTTAATGCCCCATAAGGAGGGCGAGAAACACGAAGGCGAGGGAGAACTGCTGCAGTGAGTCGTGGGAGAGTTAATGGTGTATGCTGTTGGAGACACTGACAGCGCTCCTTTGATAAGGCTGTCTGACACTATCACCGTGCTGATTATTATTGCTTTGCTAATTACTCTAACGACATCCTCCATTACTATGATTTATGTTGTTAACAGAGGAGGAACAAAGACTCCGTCGAATCCCGGCTAATTGAGTCGTACGGCATCAGTCAATGAGTGCAGGTGTGTCGCAGCAGTCGAAAAATGTCAGGATTTAGTGGAGCGCTGGTTGCTGTGGTCAGCAGTCTTTCCCGATTTTTTTTTCTTTTCTACCCCTCCTATGACTCCCTTAATGAAGCGGTGGCAGTCGGCTAAAGGTTAGCAACGGAGGCTTTCAAGTGCTAGTTTATAATCCCTGTCGAGTTCCACGTACTAATAAATGTGTTGTAGGGAATTCAGCAAGAATAAAGTCAAAGGAAGGGAATGTATTACTGAAACTCCTCGCAGCTTTCCCCTGTAACTCTTTTCAATAATTTGCAGCAACAGAGCCGAAGACTTCAGGTGTCCGCAGACCAGCCACAGCAGGTCCCCTCTCATTGTTTGTCAGCCCCTCCCAGTCTGCAGCCTTTCTTCCAGGACCAGGAGACCGCCCCCTCGGGGAAAGACACCTCACCACCTTCCCCTCAAATTGTAAGTAATCTCCACAAGACACGGATAGTCTCTCAAGGTGACTTGTGTCACCCCGTCACGTTGTCGAAGGGATTTTCTGATAACAAATATCTAACATCAGCCCATGTCTGGCTTTGGAGAAAGTGAATGTTTCCATCACGTTGTTTCTTTCCTCTCCTCTAGGAGCTGTGTCCCGGTCTGGACGCCTTGTTCAGTCCTCTGTCTCCAGCTTCCATTAAGACCACCGCCTCATCGCCTGATAATAAAGTATGACGCACCGAATGTCTGATGTGTCATTGTGCAAAATTAATAGTTTGTTTACTATCTCAAAATGAGTGATTGTTACTGCCTTCAGGGGTGTTCTCAAACCACGCTACAATTTTCTTATTTTACCCTTTATTTGGAATTATATCATTGCAATAGTTGATACCATCTCTAGTTAGAAACCTTTGCAGTTATCCTTTCTTTCTAGATTTATGCTGAGTAAATACAGAACATAGAAATAGGATGTTTTTCATTTGAGGAAAATGAAAGAGGAAAAAATAATTCAATAACCATATTCAACAAAATAACAGCATTTGAAAAGGTATACATTTTCCACAACTCCTGAATTCATTCAATTTCTTCAAGCCTCATGAAGAAGGTGAAACTTTCTATTACACAGATATCAGAAATCATATCATACCATTTTTTTTTTCTATAGGTGTAGCATCCGCCTTTATTCTCTCCTTGCTTTTGTCGAAACACCACAATTCAAACTTTAGTAAGAGTAAGATTTGCAATCTCCGTAGTGGTACACAGAGGAATCCCAGAAAAACAATACAGTTAATTCTGGCAAAATACTGTAGAATTTTCAAATTTAAATATTGAAACTGAAATGTATTTTAACATATGTCATGTTTTGCTTCATGCCATCTCACATCAGGTGCTCATGTTATGTGTTGTGCTGATTTTACACACAGTTTTAAAGGGAATCATGTTCCTTCTTTGTGTCTGTCCTCAGGATACAGAGCATGAAGATGATTTCATTGACATCATCTTGCAGAGAGGCGGTAAGATGCAGTAACACTGTCGGCTCTGTTCATTGTGTAGTAACATTTTCTTATTTGCTCATAAGGTTTTCACGATGCTAGAAATGAACAGAACAGCTATATTTGATACCTTTTGTGAGAACATAAATTGGTTTTTCGACATCAATAACAAAGTATTTTTTGTTATTGTTGTGTTTTTTTGTTATCAACTGGCACACAGTGGTGGTTACAGAAAGTCATTGAATAAAAAACTAACACATCATTAGATTTATTGGAAGTGCAGTGTTGAAAATCTGATTGTTTGACATGTTTCATGTCTTTTAATAGCTTTTGTACTGTTGACACTATCAAAGGCAGAATTGATAGAGAATGTATCATATTATACACATATTTACCCAGCAACCAATACAAGAAAACAGATGATTTCTTGTAGTGGGACGGGGTATTAGGGGGTAAAAGATGTAATCACAGATCCTGTGTTGGTTTCCTGATTTATTTTGAATTCCCCAAGCCAGTCACCATGACCAAAGGCTCGACTCGCATCTTGTATCCCCAACAAAAGCAACTTAAATCAGATGTGTGTAAATGCTACAGATTCCAAGCTACTGAAAAACAGGGAGATGAAGTCACCACCATTTATTTGTGCAGGAAGAAAAAAAAAGATGTGTCCTACTCTTGATGCGATGAAAATATTAGTTTCCTAAAAGAAACGTAAGGTTAAAGTGCAATTTTAAGAATATTTCGATGAATATGGGAAAATGCTGTGAATTACATTTATGTTTACATTCGGTAAGTGAAACTGGGAGTGACGTTAAATTCCATGTTTTTCCCCTCAGAAATGTCGCCCACCTTCACACCAGCACCAGACCCTTCTCTGGATCCAAACTCCCCTCCTCCCTCGCCTCTCCAGCTCTTGCTATCGCCCCCCGTCCCTACCAGCCGTGACACCCCGCATTCGCCCCCCTCGGTGCGTTCCGAGCTCCGGACTCTCACGGACGCCGCAGAAGAGAGGCGACACCTGGGTGACGCCGGGAGCGGACGCCTGGAGGACTTTCTCGAAAGCACCACCGGCAAGCCTCTCCTGGGCGTGGAGCCCGGTGGCACGTTGACTTTGATTGACGACCTGCACAGTCAAATGCTGTGCACCCCCAGCATCTTGGACCATCCCCCGTCTCCCATGGATACCTCCGACATGGCACCGGAAGGGGAGCCCGGGCTGGACAGTATGGACTGGTTGGACCTCACCATCGGAGAAGCGAGGGGAGAGGAAACCCCCACGCTGGCCCCACTCGGCCCCCTGACGCCTCCTAGTGTCTTTTCCACGGACTTCCTGGACACTTATGACCTGCAGATACACTGGGACTCCTGCCTCTAGCCTGCAGCGGCCAGGGCACGAACAGTCGCACACACGCACAGAAAGTCATTGATTGCTGAGGCTTCAGTATGTAATTTGAGCACTCCATCTGTGTCTTCTCACACACTGTTTTATTGAATCTTCAAGCACTTTGACCTTTTACTTATTTTATTTACATGCTGTGATATTGATCTTTGAGCGGACTCTTATTAGGCAGGTCCTACGTCTGCTCTCGCCTCTCTCAGCAACAGTTTAGTCGACACATTAGAGGGACTTTTGTGGATTTGGACCCGATCATTAACGACTCACTTTTAACCGGTCGCTTTCATATAAATGAATCTCATCTCTCTCTGTCACAAACACCAGGTTACAGTAGAGAAACGTATCGGGTTATTTGACCTTCTCCTAATTGGACCGCAAGACCTTATTTGCCTTTTGTTGTAAAGATAATCAATAGTTTACCAGTGAAGCTAATCAATAACCACATTTAAGCCTGAAAGACAATGATTTTCTAACAACTTATGATGTCACAGGGTGGAATATAAATGCTGTTTTGATACGATCTGGAAATAAGTTATGATCTGGAGACACTCAACTCTAGTGTTGATGGAACTGATATCAAAAACATACAGCAGGTCCAAACATTTGGACATCACAAACAGCTTTTGAAATATTTTATCAAATTTATATTCACCTCTGTGAGTTATGTCAGCTAATTGCTCAAGAAATGCAACATGAATACATTTTTGTCAACAACTTAGAAAAAACTTTATTTATTCAGAAAAATCAAAGTTTTTACCTCCTTATTGACATTAAGAGATTAAGGCTTAAGGCTTAATTCCCATTGCAAGAAGCATCCCGACACCCTTTATTCAGTTGAAAAAAAACATATTGAGCACTTTGCTACAGTCAAGGCTGTGGTAACAATTGTCTGATTGTATTCTAGTTTATCAGAATGTGTAAGAGCTCCATGATTCGACAACATTCAGGTAATTCAACTAGATAAAAACAGCATGTAAGGATGCGTTTAAAGAGTCCCTGAAATAATCTCTACACAACTCCTTCAAAGCACAAGCAGTGAGTGCATTATTAATGACGGAGACGTATGATCATTTTCAGGTTCATCATTTTAAGAACCCGAATACCAGGTCTGCTCTGATTGGTCAGCTCACACACCTGAGTCAGCACCGCTCACCGTGGCTCCTGTCAGCTCTGTCAAGTTTTCAGCTTCACTTCTACCGTGAATATAGACATGAATTATGCAAATGTGTGACACGGTGACGTAGTGTGATGTCACAAGGTTACAGGATTAAAGGTGGGACTACTGACGAGGCATTTAAGGTACTTCAGGAGTGTTTTCTGTGGGAGAGAGGAGCTCCATCTAGACCTTTTATATGCACACGAACCCATGTAGCACACTGAAGGAAAGCAAACAAACAAAAAAAAAGCGTTATAGGTCTCCTTTAACTTAAACTGTTTTGGAACCGACACCACAGTGATTTGGATGTTTTCTTCTGGTTTATAAACGTATTTTCTGTACGTTCAGCTATTATGCGATAGTGATTCCTGCAGATTACGATGACAAAGTAAACTTGAATGGTCCAATTTGTTTGGAAAAATTTCAAAGAGTAATATTAAATTGATATTTAATATTTTTTGCATGATCAGAATGTTGCTGTTTTTGTAAAAAGTTGCCGTCCGAATGTGCCACATGTGTCTTATGTTTTTACGCGACACGATGCTAAGGCCTTTGTCGTGAAACCTTTCGAATGTAAATGTGGAGCTGGTTCATCGTGCACGAACGACGCTGCTCCACAGACATGCTCACTGCTTTATGTTTACATACAGTACGGTCACAGCAGGCTTATTTTAAGGTTTATTCGGACACTTTGTCTTGAAAAGTGCCACACTGACTCCCTCTCTGTCTGAACTTGTTCTAAAGAATAAGTTTACATGTACACAGAAAAGGAAACTGCAGCTTTAGGAATCTTCACACATGATTCAGTCGGATAAAAAAAAAAAAAAAAAAACCTTCTTCATAGAGATTTCAATGGTGATGGCTGTCCTGTACTGTATCAGTACTTTTGCCGTTGTGGTTGATTTAAGTCCTTTTACTCTTTTGAGTTTTTATATGCTGTAAAATACCAGTTTAGACACTGAAAATGTATTTTAACACATATACAGTTTGCATAAACTGTGACTTTCTCCGTTTCTGACAAAATGTCTGTCATGAAGTCAACAATCTCGAGACGTACTCATTGTTGCGAAGACGAACATACAGTTTATTTTTTGATTCTTACCATAGTACACTTCTATGCAAACGTACTGCAACATACTGTACATTTGTAATCATATTTTTACTTTATGCATTAAGTTGAGTTGGCTACTAAGATTTACCAGGTTATGCGGTAGACACATTGCATCTGCTATTTATGCAGGTTTTACTGATGATTTCCTGATTTGGTGGGGATGCAAAATGGCGTGAAGTGTTAGTCGAGGTACAGCCTTCTTGATTTCCTGACTTTGTTAGCATTTTTCCAAGACTGTCTTAAAGCCCGGGTCACGTCAGGAGCCCACTGAAATACTGAACCTGTTCACACACTGTACAGATCCCTTCATAATGTGCTAAGAAAATCCTCGTTCTGTGAGAAAAGCATTTTTCTTCTTTACTCTTTGCAGTTATCTAGTACAAACGCCGATGTATTATTTTGGTTTTAAACATTAAGATAATGTTTTATGGGAGTATCCAGTATAGAGTCAGGTATTGACTCCAGACCTGGTTTGAATACTGCATAGTTACAATCACGTGTGTGATTCACTCACCTTTTTATGTGTGTTTTTGTTGAAATTTGTGCGAATTAAGTGCCTGTCATGATGTACCAAACACTCTTTAACTCTGTCAAATGTATATTAGTTTGACAGGAATTTTCTACGGAAGCCTTGAGGGGCAAGTGAAGAAAGTTGGATCTAAATAGTTTTCTCTCCCTTGTTTATCACTTGAAAACTGCAAGGATAATCTTTCTGAGTACCTTCATTTTTTTTGCATCTGTGAAAATATGTGATTTTTAAAAGAAATATTAATATTAATATGTTAAATGTTTTTTAAATACCATTTCCCCCTTTAAAAATACAGGGGAACATTTTCTTTTTACGTGAAAGAAATTCAGGAGCTAAAACTGATCAAATGTATTTATTATGTGTGTGTGTATTAAACCAAGTGGGGAAAAAAAGGATTTAACTGAATTTAAAAAAATGTTTTTTATCTCAAGTGTTTGGTTTTTTGTAAAAACCCATTTTTACCGCAAGAGGCTGACATGCATTACTACCCCATGTTCTAAATAGCACTAAAAGCATTGATGGAACGTAGAAAGATTTGTTTTCCTGGAAAAACTTTTCACCTGGTTTCACCTGTAAAAAAAAGAAAAACAATTCCCCTTAGTTCAAAATAGAAAGATTACTGGAAGGTTATTAAAAAATGTCCCACCAGTTTTCAAGTCACAGACACAGGAGAGAAAACCATTTAAATCAGTCTTGGCCCCCTCAGGGCTTCCATAGTTTTCAAATAAGAGGAAAGTGTTTTCTGCTGTATTATTTCTCCAAGTGCTGAGTCGCGTCATGTAAATGTGTTGGGGCTTTGGGAGCTTTAAATGTAAGTATTTCTTTTTCTAAAAACAAAAGGGGAAATGTTGATTAAAAAAAAAAAAGAAGAAATCATGTGTGTTTGTGTCTTGTGCGGTGATTATTTCCATGATGAGATCAACATGAGTGGTGGGGACACTGCTGCTGTGCATGTCTTTTTGCCAACCTTCGCTTTACCTACAAAGTGGAAACCTTGATCGCTTTTTTCCAGATTCTTTGTGTTTATTGGCTGTATCCCATTATATACTTCCCTTTTAATCAGACTTAGAAGATATCACTCATGTCTACTCAATAACAAGCCACAGCCAGCATCTACATCTACATCTGATCTTAAAGGGTTAAGATAAACTCTACGTCCTTATCTTAAAAACTGTCAAATACATCTGAGAAGCTTTGATTCAAGAAAACTAGAACAACATAATTTGTCCATGAGGCCTTTGCTTGTTTGATGTTGCCAAATAATCTGCGATACAAGGAGAGCTAATGACATTGACCTAAATATCTGCGGGTAAGATAATTACATGGTTTTATGTGCAATTACTTTGTTTATATTCACACTGACAACCTCGCTGCCTATATGCAAAGATACATCAAAGACTGACATGGAATACAGCGCAAGGCAGTGCAACACTGTGCAGCTGCAGGATGACACACACACACACACACACACACACACACACACAGGCCTCACACACTCTGAGTGGTTAAAATGTGTGAGCAGGAGGATGACAGGACCGCGGCGTTGTTAAAAAAAAAAGTGAGTCAAAAGGGGCGGACATGCACGCACACACCAAATGTAACACACGCACGCACCCTCGCCAGACCAGGATATGGGTGGGCATGTGAGGGAGGCGGGTGATTGGCTGATAACACCTCTTCTAGCTACTAATGGAGGGGGAGCAAGAGGATGCCAGGCTTCAACATCCGATCCACAGCGGGCCTCCCACTGAAGCCCACAGAAAAGGGTGATTCTTGCGGAATATGGACAAAGGTATTTTTAAACCAACAACCTGTACAGCTCACCTGTTGATGAGGGCTCTTCATGTGTGTTGACGTCACGTCAGCAGTCAGTGAGATATCATTTACTGTAACTTCAGTGCAGCGAGACTTCCCTTAATTAGCTGCATTGAAAAATGCACTTCAGGCAAAGTGGTGCTAAGTCTCAGTTCAAGTTTTCATCCGTTTTGACTGGCATCGGTGTAATTGAGCAGCTCGTGTTTTCTCCCCACCGGCTCAGGAAAACAAACCTCCTCCTCTGCAGATGTTTAAGAGAGGGATTTCTTTTGAGTCCAGAGCCAGAAGAAAATGCAACCTTCTGTCCTCTGCGTCCTGTTATCCCTCCTTCTTCCGGCATGCACAGCTTGAAGAAGAGTGAGATCAGGGCAAATACACACACACACACAAACACACACACACACCTCTAAATCCAACACTATAATGCTGGTCTGGGCTTAGAGGGACTCGGCCTGAAGTTATCCTGCAGATGCTTTGATGCATCTCAGCACAACAGCGGGGGGTCTGCCTGTGATGTGTTTGTTAGTGTTTGCAAACACACACACACACAGATGCACAAATCCACACAAGAAATTAAGGGGCTTACTCTAAATTGCAGGAGTGAACAAATACACACACATGTATTTGCAAAACTGTTAAATCTTAAGGATGAGGCAAATATTGTGTCAAGTAAAAGAATCATTAGGAAGGAAAAATAATGGAGTAATGTAACCTGTTTTATGAGACGACTGGACAGTGATATCTTCAGTCTTATATGTCTACGCACTAGTTAGCTCAGTTAGCCGTGGACTGGGAGCTCAGAGCATTGGGGGAGTGCTTTCAGACTGTGCTAGCTGGTTAGCATGCTATTTTCAGTAAATATCTGGTTATGACGTAATGTACCTGTGGTTTAAAGACACACGCCTTCTCTCTCTTTACCTCTCCTGACTACCTCCTTTGCTCCTGATGGACAGGCATCACATTTCCTACAGCTTTGAGAGGGCTTGGATGCCATGTGTTGTTTTGGGGGATTTGCTGAAACAACTGAGAGCTTGACCACCAAGCTCCAATTGCCAATGGTTCCACAGACTTGGAATATACTGGGTGAGCTAATTTGAGCCATTTTCCCTTTTTTTTTTTTTTTTTTTTTTAAATTTATTTTTTAGGAGAATGCTGCAACACCCTTTTACTGTTAAGGCTCCAGAATTCAACTCTCTTTCTACCAGCATGGGGGGTAAGTGGATAATGATGACTGATTTATTTTTTTTAAACCTTTTTCTGTGAACTTACCCTTTAATTACATCCACTCTGAGGGGACTAACATTGCATTTTTTTTTTTCTTAAAACGTATCTACCTGATGAATGGCTAATGTGAAAAGCTGTCACTCGCAAAACACACTGTCTTTTCCTGTCTTTTGTGACGACTAAGTCAGCCAAACTGCGGATGTTATAGCCCCCACAGTGACAAAGCACACGGCTATGAGTCAGGGCGTAGCTGAAGTTGTCCCTGATGAGAAGGGACAGTCGTTTGAAAGCCCAGGTTATTTCAGACCAAACATCATGACGCCCCCACCACAGATGAAAGAGTGAAATTAATTCGTGGTTAGCATGGGAGACTGTGGGGGGGGATATCTGCCTGCTGAGGCAGAGTCCTTTCAAGCTGGAAGTTGAAGAAACACATAGGAAGAAGAAGAAGAAAAGAGGGAGTGACAGAGAAATGGGGAGCTGAGGAGGATACAGTATAGCACGTATTCTTCATAAGATCCTGAAGGTCAGAGCAGGCTCGTTCCAGACGACAGATAATATGCTAAATCTGGACAGCTCCAATGGAAACCTGCTGTGATGAAATGTTCACACACAACGCACACACACACACACACACACACACACACACACACACACACACACACACACACACACACACACACACACGGAAGTGGCAGATTTCAGCTCCAGCTGTATGTACAGACAAAAGTGCTGACAGTGGCTGTCAGATGCACATGCAAATGAGTAAAACATGGCTGCGAGCACACAGAGACAAGCTAAAAGACACAAGCGTGGTCGCTGATGTCGATGAGGAGGAGAGAAAGCATTTCGAATCAACAGCATATGAGAATATTCGTGCACATTTCTTTACATGCCTTCAAAATCACAGCATGCACACAAACCTCAGCTGACTCAGCTTCCCTCAGGAGCTAGAAGATAAGTAAATGTCAGAAGAAAATGACCTCTGGAAGTATAAATCAACATCTCTTTGCTAAAGCAATTGAGAATTACTTTTATGACTTGTTTATAACGAAGCTGGTGCTATATAATTGCCGTGAAAGTGTGAATGTGCCCAATCCCTAGAGAAATGCACACAGACCTAGTGAGCCGATGTGAAACACAGCGGCTGGCTCCTGCTCAGGCCTGTTGGAGCTGACCAATCAGGGCAGACTGGGCTTAAAGACAGGAGCTAAAACATGTTCTTTAGACAGAAATAAAAAGAGGTGCAGCGTCAGAAAAATCGTTTGTTTTTTTGTCTTTTTTTTTTTTTAGAATGCAGCTGTCCAATTGTTTGAGACTTGCTATTTCTCTTTGTTTCAGCCTAATTTCCCAAATGCCTCATGACTGATTGCAGGTCACCTGTGCGCAGGGTGGTGGAGACACTGACTCCTGATTGAGGAGTGGAAACAGCTTGGGGCCTTTCCCTCCCAGCCAATCACGGTGTGATGACACCCTTTTTGCAAAGGCTTAAAGAGAGGTGGGACATGGCACGGCGGTGGCTCGCACCCTCATTCTGAACCTGTCCCTGGCCCACTGAAAACCTCATTGCCCTTAGATTGCCAGCCAGAAACTCTGGTCTGTTTAGGCCCCGCTGGGTTTTCCCGGCTGCCCCACATCATTTGTAGCGATGAAACTGTGTTTGTTTGGGAACCCCTTAAAACCCAAACCCCTATACACCTTCAGTTTGACATTTCATTTCCCTGGGGCTTGTAGGAGGCATTTGTTTGTTACATCCAGAAGAGGCATTTGTTATTTATTGTCCAAGTAACAGTGGGCATTCCCCTGTAAATTTTCATGTTGTCTGTTTATATGTGTATGTAGGTGGGACTGGCCTGTAGGCAATTTACTGCCAGCACCGCCAGAAGAAGACACCTGGAAATTGAAAAGATGGTTGTGAAATTAAGCTGTGGGTTTGGAGCATCTTCTATGCATTTCTACACGATGTACATGTCCGGCACGGAACATTGTTTTCTTTGATTCTATGAGCTCCTTCAGCAGTCGGTATCAACACCAGCAGGACGGAGAACAGCTTTATTCTCTGCCCACCCAGTCTGGTGACATCAGCGCCGGCGAAGACAGATGCACAAACAATAAAACCCATGGCATCACCTCCTCCTCCTCCTCTTTTAGCACCTCGACTCGTGTTTACCTTCGCTCCCCGCAACTGACTGGAGAAGGAGACGTTGCTGTTGGATACGCTGACATCACGTCAACTCAACGGCACACAAGGCAACGGCGAAGACGCGGTTTAATGAAGCCGTCGAGAGATTAGAGGCATGAGAGGATTCGGGGATAGGTGTAGAGAGGCACGTGTCGGTGAGTGCATGTTAGGAACGTTCCAGTCCCGCCTGGACTAGAGTCTGGTATGTTTGAGGATGAGAAAATATGAGAGCAGAAGAAGCTGAGAGAGAGAGAGAGAAGACAGAGAGGTGAGGAGAGTGGAGGGACAGAAATAGCTGCGGCCCATTATCATCACCTCTACCTGTCTGGCTGTCGCACCTCTAATTACTGCTGCCACACAGCACACAATGAGGGGAAGCGTGATGTGTTTGTGTATATATTCATGTACAGGATATCATTCCCCACATTTCATTTCTTTTCTTTTCTTTTTTTTTTTTTTTTTGGTGCCTTTACAAGACAGTTTCTGCACCTTCGAGTCGCTATGTTTTCCGCGCCGTATTTCTTTATGTGTTCTTGTCACCGTGCGCGTCTGTGAATGTGAGTGTGTGAGTGTGTGTGTGTGTGGAGATTATACCTCTCCCGTTAACCACCTGGAGAGAGGCAGCCTGGTGAGAGAAGCTTAAGGAGAATTTAATCCTCGCCTTAATGTGACAGCGAGCATTTTTCCCGCGAAACTACCGTCATTACTAAACTGTTGAGCCTCGGCGAGCGTGTTGGCGTGTTTTCCGAGCAAGCGCGCGCGTGCACACACACACACACACACGTACACAGCACCAAAAGCAGACTTGTTTTTTTTTTTTCTGCAGGAGGATAGAGTAAGTGTGACTTCATGTGTCGTCTTAAGCGCGCTGCGAGCAAGCGATGTAGGTCAGGCGTATTGCAAACTGAGTCCCTGACTGTTCTCTGACTTATGCTTGAAACCAAATGCTACCAGGGGGATTATACAGAGACAGTGGCAGCCCCCCTACACACACACACACACACACACAAATGTGCACACCATCACACTATCACATAAAGGGCCATTTTGAATCTAGGTCAGCCAAGTGGCGGAGACGGTGCTGACCTTTACCACACACAACATACATCGCGTGACAAAACCCACAGGTATGAAGAAGGAACACACCAGGATTGAAAAGGTAATCGCCACTTTCACATTGAGTTTTTTTTTCTTAACGTTTACCTCCGACCATATATGTATGAGACCGAGCGTCCTCTGGGAGCCTCCGTGTCCTTGCCATCAATCTCCCACTCCGTCTCCATGTGTAAACTGCAGAGGCAGCATCATATGGCCCCTGACAGCTCCCATACTTTCTCAACAAAACAGCTGAAACCTTGCCAGAGAGAGAGAGAGAGAGAGAGAGAGAGAGTCGAGTGGAGGGGAGAGACACGCAGAGGCACAGACAGAGAGACAGAGACAGACAGCTCTGCATCCAGGGCTCCCATCTGTTTGTGGTGATGCAGTTCTTCTTGTCAGGGTCTCTGTCAGATTGATACGTCTGATCTCATTAGTGTTTATGTCCATCTGTCTCTGTTTATGTCCATCTGTCCTTTGGCTGCGGAGACCGTGGCTTCAGCCATGTGTCTCTCTCTGTAGTGAAAGTAGCTGCGTCCGTGTATATGTAAGATTTGATGTACGACCCCTGATGTAAGTCCCGCCCGCTGTAATGCTGTATCAGCCACTCACGTGTTAATGGTATTAAACAGAAGGACGGTGTAACATCTTTAACCTGTTCCTGATGTTCCAAGTGCCGCAAACGCAACAAGTAACCCCTCTGGAAAGACAGGCGGGTCAAATATATGTGATTTTTTTTTTCTCTCAACAACACACTAACAACATGTTGACAACATGTTGAAAACACATTAACGTCATGTTGACAACATGCAATCAAGCCCTCGAGAACATGTGACCAACACATCATGTTGAAACACAATTAAAACAATGTCATTAACTCCTTGACATCAAATTAACAACCTGCTGACAACACATGACCAACAGTCCAGTGACAGACTGTGGCTCAGGGGTAGAGCCAATGGCTTGTTATCGTGAGGTTGCTGGTTTGATTCCTGCATGTCGGAGTGAACTAAACCCCTGCTCCTGCTGGTCGGCACGGTTTTGAATGGCTCGGCTCTTGTCCACGATCTCAGACACAGCTGAACTTTTTGTCTTCTCAGTGGCCAATCAAATTTCCCAGCCTGTCCTGTTTCTCCTCAGGTGTGATAAACGATGTTTCCTCACTTTGCAAATCAAAACTGGGCTTCTCATTTTCATCAGTAGACGCAATTTCTAAACGTCGTCATGAAAACTACGCTTTGAGAATCATAATTTGCAGAGAGAGACTGATCCTCTGGGTTTTTTTATATGTCTCTCCAGCTATTTTGAATCGTTAAGCATTGTACAACCAGCACAGTTTAAATAGATATGAAGTAATGACTCCTATAGACGCCGAGGAACTCGTCTCATCCTGCCCACGTGGTATTTTTAAAATAAACGGGCCGGAGCAACAGCTAACGTAAAGTAGATAATGAAATATATGAAATAAAGAGCGGCACACAATTCCACCAATCAAACAACAAACAAAGCCAATCATACAATGTAAATATGTATCTTGTATCTTTTGAAGTCTATTCCCATTCTGCTGCTCAAGACGTCTCGACAAACTCCAGGTAGAACAAAGCAAACGAAAAAACAAAAGGAGAAAAAAACTCTTCCTCGGAGCATGAAGCTACTGTATGGAATAAAGTCTATGCTGCATAACTGTCATTCTTAAAGTGCTCCAGGCTTTTTTCAGAACTTATTGCACTTTTTTTCCCTACAACTTCCGTTTAGTTGAACTTTGGCTGCGAAACTTTGCAGAAAATCAGCGTATTGCTCGACACAGTGACTCGAGCAGCTGCCAGGGAGCGAGCACAGCCGTCCTCTCCTGCGGAAACGAATGTCGTCCTCTGTGCAGCGGCCAACTCGCACTTTTTCCGCTGTGAAAGCTTTGACAGGGGGGTCAGAATATAGCAAGTGTTCTGCCATTATCGTGTACTGTGTGAACCCTTTCGTGTCTGGTGTTCATGGCTTGGAGTCTGTCGCCAAATTCAGATTCATGTCAGAAAGGTCGGCTCAACAGTGCCATTCGTCCTCTTTCTTTATACAGAAATCTCGGACTGTCGTACCTAAAAGTGGAGTGGACTGTGGTGGAGTTGCAGTACAAAAAGGCTGCCACGCCGGTGACTGAAATTCAAGACTGTATATAACCATTTGTAAACACAACAACACCGCTGGATATTTTTAAGAAGACCAGGAGACAATTTCCAGCCATGCTCGTTGTGACAGGTGTCATTAACAACATTTCGGGATGCCTTCAGTCGTGTTTGAGGCCACCAAACATGATCTCTACCTCACCCTGACCAAGCGGTGTTCATGGCTGAACCTAAACAGAGTGTAGTTACAACCAAAAATTGCATATTTAACCTAAAGAAACGTCGAAAATAAAGCGACACAATGTCGTAATCTGCCATCTTGTTCCCCGCGTTCTTCCTCTCGCACATCAAACGCGTCGACCGCGTCTCACCGCCTTAAATTAAACACACGAGCAGAAAACGCTGCACGACGAGAGTTTCTGTTCCCCCCCTCGCTCTGCCCACACTCTCTCGCAAAGCCTCCGGCGCGATCAATGAGTCAGTTACTTTCCCCCCCTGTATCCTCAGTCAAGCTTATTAGGAGGCATTTGTGATATTCCCAAAGAGTGAAGATCAAGGCAGGGAGCTTATCCACCTCCTGTTCAGCAAGCGCACATTCCCCATGACAACTGGTAGAAGGTAGCATCTTAAATCTTATTATTCTCCCTCTGATCTCTTCTTTTTTTCTCCTACAGGCCAAAGTTACGCGTCGTACCGAGTGCACAGCCGACTGTTAAACTACCCTGGTCGCGGCTCGCAGCTGTCACTGATAACACAGATGCCGTCGCGATTTTAGTTTTTGTCTCTTTCATGCAAGAAGAGGTGCGCTGGTACAGCGATAAATGTCACACGAACGTCATTTAAATTGTTTTCTCAGCAACAACTTAATATCCGTCAAGTAATTGCGATGTCATTTTTGCTTCTCGCACCTTCACTTTGTCCCCGTCACTTCTCATACATCTCTTCTGTTTTCTTCCGCCTTTCTCACTTGTTCTCGTCCCTGACTCCCCAGTTAAAGATTAGAGGCCGTGACTGAAACAATCGGAACCGTACAACGCCAGCCCTCGCTGCTGCTTTTCCTTTTTTTTTTTTTTTCTCAAACTCTGTTCTCGCTCAATTTGCTGCGAAGATGGCGACGAGTACGACATTAGCTGTCTGATGTAATTATCTGACAAAGTGTGGCTGTGACTAACATTAGTAGTTATGAGCAAATGCAATTTTGCACTGAGATGGACGGGTATTGTGCTGTAGCGGTACATTCAGTGTATATGTGCAGGTATGTAGTTAATATCCACCTATTAGAGAGATCTGAGTCACTATCCATCATGCAAAGTGGGACTGCAGGCGTTCATGTTTAAAATCTTGTGGCCGTAATCTGCAGTGAGACTTCTGTTCCTTGATTTTTCCCTCTGATAGAGAATTTCTCATCACTGTCAGGCTGAAATGATCAAAATCAACATAGCAGAACCATTTCATCCCATGCATCCTTGTCACAGCTCCGCACCTACATTACCCACAACGCAACTGGGGCCGGTGCGAGTTCAGCCAGAGATTCTGGTGTGCTGTACCACCAGCAGCAGCTTGAGTCTCGAGCAGAGATGAGGAGCGGGCTAAAAGAAATCCAGTAAGCTGGCTTCTGTCTAACTCTGCACCCCTTCAGCCACAGCCCAAACTGACCCTGACTCGAGTGACATCACCTGAGGCAACCTATCAGATTTTCACACAGCTCCCTCTGGAGCCACAAAAGGCTCTTGCGATCCACAAACATATATATGTTTTTATATGGATTTACTGATGCATTAATGTTCGGCAGCATTATACTGTTGTTGCTGGAAGTGGAGTTAATCTGATCAGCTACAGCTGGGAAATTGCATTTCTATCATTATATATCATCATCCGTCGTCTTCCTGAGTGTTGGTTAAGTGATTTTTGATTCACGTTGAAGAAGCCTCTCCCCGTGTTTCATGTCTTACTCTCCACTTCCTGTCTTTGTCTCTTTCCTGCCCTGATTCTGTGTATCACACCCGTGTTTCGTTTGCTAATTAGCCGCTGTGTTTTTCCTTCACTCTTTGTCTGCTCGTCTGCATTCTGCTTTGTTTACTTGTGGCCTAATATCATCTTCATCATCATCATCATCATCATCATCATCATCAAAGTAAACTAACAATGGCAGTCAGCTGAATGCGGAATCAAAAGTTCAATATTCCCCTCCCCAGGAGCTGCGGTATATCCACCCACAGCACCAAAACACCGGACGATTTTAAAAATGCATTTCTACCTCTCTCACCTTCATTTATATCTCAGTCATTATTCATCCCTTTATCTCGTATTCTCTTTTTCTCTCTCTTTTATTTCTCGATCACAGCCCCTGCCGTCTCATTTCTCTTCTTCCACTCTGCCCTCTGCAGCTAGCATCCAATTTCCAGTTCTAAAAAACACCTTTTTTCCCCAAACAGTGAACACCTGCAGAGTCGAACGCTTCCACAAAAACACACACTGCGAGGACTTAAGAAAGAGGTGATAAATAATATGGAGATAAAGAAATGGGTTCGTGTCGCATTGATAAGAAGATACGAAGACATTATCGTGCAAAGCATCTTTCCCTCGAGAAAATGTTGAAGATATGCAGATCAAGGCTTCCCCAGTACAAACCGCAGGTAGTAGTTTATTTATTTAATTTTTTTTGTGCATGAGATGATTACATTTTGTTGACGCTCAAAAAAACTTGATGCACTTGTCCTCATTACACTGGATCTGGACGACGGCTCACAAATTGTCAAAGAAGTCGGCACCACTTATAAAACCGTCAGACTGCAACTAATTCATGTCCTTTCCACGGCTCATTTTCTTTCTGCACAACTGAGAACGATCGTCATCTAATGTTAACAGACGTGGTGTCGTTGGAAGCCTCCGTCAGCGCGGCGTATTTGAATCCTTTGGTCGGAGATAAGACGGGGTAGTGTCTGCGAGTGGGCGAGAACAGTTGGTCTGAATTAGCATTGTGGAGGGAGCCATGACATCACTCATCAGGAAGCGGGGTTATTGTTCAGAGAGGGAGAATCATCTAATTGGAGAAATTCAAGGGAACACTTTTTGCTTTGTCAGCATTTCTTTAACATGATGCATGTCTGCAATTTAGTCCTAATAATGAACAGTGAGAGCTGCATGTATCACTGTCATGTAATTCAAGGACACGGAGAACGGAAACATGTGCATAGATACAGCTGCAGAATTTGCAAGCAAGTCTCAGCTCGCAACTTTCAACCAAAGTGCTGGATTACCCAACCAATTTGGTAAAAGCTTATGAGTGAGCCACACCTTTGCACTATGTGACATGTCCCCTCATTACGATGAAAGTGGGCACGATAAGTTCATTTGGTTCGACCCCACATGAACCGTCCTGCTGCTGTAAATACCAGCCAAACTGACTGGATGGCTGGAAATAGCCTTGAACAAAAATACCCCACTTATTTCTGTTTAGGAGTTAATTATTAAAGAGGCACTATGTAGTCTCAGAAGTTCAATATTTACAACATTAATGAG